>CAUYRT010075967.1:0-37712 GCA_963574885.1 Lepilemur ruficaudatus
AAGCAGAAGTTTCCAAAAAAATTTTGTGAGAATTCAAATTGAAATGAATCACGTTTGTGGCTGCAGCTCTGCTACTTATTTTTCCCAATTTGTATTTAGTATTTTATACATTTTCTGAAAGTGCATGGGATTCTATTTTTAAAAAGTACTTTTATTAAAAAAAAAATTCATGATAAAAGACTTAACATATATTACCAAGTAACTATCAGACCATGGACAAATTACACTTTTTATATTTATTTTCTTACCTGTGTAAGAAAGCTTATCTTCATCCTCCCACCTTAAGGAACTATGAGGCTCAACCGATAGCATGTTTGTGAATGAAGCCAAAAAACTGTGAAACGTCATGCCCACTACGTGCGCCGTTCTAAATATCATCACTATATAGTTTCCAGAGCCAAAAGATATAATACTGTCTCCTAAATCTCTTTTAGGGGTTGTTTATATTTTTACCTATTATTTTTCCTTATTTCATATGTATCATTTTTTTATTTTACTTACAAATAGTTTTTGCACAAGTCCTCTAGATTCAGATAGAGACTTAGCATGTTACTGCTAACCTTTTGTTAGCTTAGTCTTTTATTTTTATTTTGAGACATAAACCAGAACATTTTGTTTTTTATAAAACTCTATGTACATTCAGAATCCTTCTGATGTTCAAGATAAATATAGATGGATCAAACAGCTTTACTTTTTAGACCTCTGTTAGCGTTATCTTTGGTTAGAGTTTTAAAAGGAAGAGTGGACACTAAGCAGAAAGGCGGTATTAACATTGTGTTTATGAGGACAAACCTAGAGGCCAGTCTGCTCGGGTTCAAATTTGTACTCTGCCCCTTTACCAGCTACATGATTTTGAGAAGGAACCTAAGCTCAATGTGAATCAGTTTTCTCATCTTTAAGTTTATCTATTTAAATTTATCTATTTCATAATTTAGCTTTTCAAATTAAACTCTAATATATTTAAAATGCTTAAAAGACAGTAAACATACATATCGGATGTTTATTATTATTTTTATTAAAAATAAACACCATCATCATCAGGCATCTTAAAAGTATATACACAAAAACAGCTGCATGTGGGAAGAGATAAATACATAAAAAGGAAGTTGATTATATAAGAAAATTTAGATTATAGTACTTAACTGGGATCTAGGAGTTCCAATGTGCCACTTAATTAAAAAGCAACAAGGTCTGGCTGCACAATTCTAGCCCAAAGCCTCCTTGAAGTTTATTGGAAGCAATAGTCTGGCATTAATAGATGAGCTGATATTTTTCTTTTTAGTGGTCTGGCCTCACTTCTATGTGAAATTAAATAAATCTGTAAACCAGTCTTAGTGCTCAATAAAATAGTGAGATAGAAATTAAAAGTGTTAATTTTTGTGTTTTCATATTTCAAAGCTACTAATCAATTGACTTCTTCTTTCTTAAAAGCCATTTTAAAGATAGCTTTCAAGAAAACAAAAACAATAGCTGGGCATGGTGGCTCATACCTGTAATCCCAGACGACAGCATCCCTTGAGGCCAGTAGTTCAAGATCAGCCTGGGCAACACAGACCCTGTCTCTAGAAAAAATTTAAAAAAAAGATATTAGCTGGGCATTGTGGCACCTGCCTGCAATCCATGTTACATGGGAAGATAGTTTGAGCCCAGGAGTTTGAGGTTACAGTGAGACATGCACTCACCACTCCACTATAACCTGGGCAACAGAGCAAGATTTTTCTCTCAAATAAATAAATAAGTAAATAAGTAAAATAAAAAGAAGAAGAAAACAAACAACATATTGAAGTATCAAATCCTCATCTTCATTTTCTTAAAGTAAAAGAAAAAAAAGTGGAACAGGCTACATTGCACCTTTGCACCTTTAGATACCTGAGCGGTCTCCTTTTCTTAAAGATAGGGAGATACTGGTTCTGAGGCTATCTATGATTTGGAGACACAATCATCACAGTGGTGGATATTGACTTAAGAGATGCTTGATGTATAAGAGTAGTAGGTTATATATTTTTTGTTGCGTTTTTGTTTCTTCTGTTTCACTTTTTTTCTGTTGACAGATGACAGATTTTGGTTATCAGGGAAGTGTGTGTGTGTGTGTGTGTGTGAGAGAGAGAGAGAGAGAGATATGTATATATATGCTGTAATAAAATAATAAAATATATGTATTCCGTAATAATCGGAGCTGAACACTACATAAGGAATGGGTGCAATTTACTTGAACATCCTGAGAAACTACTTTGGCAAGCAGAACATAATCTTCTATGATAACATTGCTGATTTTACTTGAACTTTCTTTTTTATCCTCAAACATGTTTTTGAGATGTCACGGGCATGTTCTTGGATGCAATTTATACAATCAATTATCTTTTTACTTTGTGGGTCATAGGATTTTAATTATTTTATAATGTTACTATGTACTATTCCTGACTTCCATGTTACTCGAAAACACAATTCTGTACAGTAAATCTACTTATTGATATGTACGCCATTGATGAGTATATGTACACAGAATTTATCCTATAGCAGTACAATTAAATAAATATGAGTAAACCATCTCTTGGTAATACTTTGATAGTTGAGCAATTGTGCTCCCCTTGTGTGGTCTACAGCACATAGGTGTAACTTTGTAAGAGCAGCTGTGAAAACAGTCTGCTTTCCTTATGTTTAGATACCTATCTGGGATCGTGGAATAATGGAGGAAATAAAAACTCCAAAATGTAATAAGGGTAGAAAATATATACTAGGTGTATTTCTCCTTAATCCTAGTAAGAAAATCTAGCTTGTAAACTTATTTTTTCTCTGAATATATTTAATATATCAATCTCGCTTAGAAACCATATACACTACATATCATGTTTCAATACCCAAACGTACTCCTTTTGTGGCTTAATACCCAGTGATACAACGCTGTAACTTCAGAAAGTGAAAGGGGAAAGGATAATTCCACTATATAAGAACACTCAATTATGAGAAACTTTTCTAAACTTGAACTGTTAATAAAAAGCATTGTGGAGGTGGTCTGGCATTTTGTTTTAACCATATATTCTTTCTTCATTGAATCTCCTCACTATGCTAAATGAATCCATTTGAATTATATTTGAAATATGGTAAAAATGAGTGAAGTTCACTCAGCAGTGTGTTTAGGTAGACTTTAGAGGGGGTAGGAAAGAAAAGCAAATTAACACATCCACACGTAATGCAAATTTCATTTCACTTAAATTGAAGAATTGAGAAAATGACAGTATCTGCTTCATCAGTTTATATTTAGAATAAGAAATTGTTGGCAGATCTATTTACTTTTTGAACAAAACTATATTTGAGGAACATAAACTAATATTTTTGGAAATATTTAAATTTAAATATGAATTTACTAAAGCAATAAAAGGTAACTATTATCTTACAGCAAACATTTATTGTATAAATCCAAACCTAAATTAATTCAGACTCTTTTCTCTTAATAAAAAAATGTCAAAAACATCTGTCTTAGGGCTTTGAGATTTTTTGCAATAATGAGTAGTATCTTTATCATTCACAAATCTCTTTATAATTCACATTTTAATTGGATATTAAGTACCTATTGGAAATTATAAACACACTGTGATATATTCAAAAAAGAAAATGCATGTTAAAATAGAGTCATACTCTTGGGAATAAATAAGTTATAATACTATACAAAATGTTTAGGCAAGTTCTTGGGTACTTATATAAACTGTGTATTTTATTATGGGAATTAAATGTTGGCTAGCGAGTGCAGACAAAAGAAGGGAGAAAAGCCCAGTGTATACTTCCTGGAAGATAAATTTGGCAGGAAGTTACACTAAGAATGAACAGCAACAATACTTTTGATTATAGGAGAATGGAGCTTAGGAGAAAAACAGTGTCCATTTTTAATGGAAGCATAAATAATCAAAAATAAGTTATTCATAGAAAATTGGAGATAATGGCCTCCACACCGTGGGGATTAAGATAAAATGGATTTTTAATGTTTTAAAAACTTCTGCCTCAGTTAGATTTCATTTGCGCCTTACATCTAGTAAATGACATACTGATAACTGAAAATAAATTGTATAAAGGAAAGAATAATTGATAAAGTGTCCAAACTTTTAAAGCTGGACAACCTGGGTTTGCTTCCTGTTTCCACCATGGGAATATAAACGTAGGCCAATTATATTAAGCCCTCTGATGAACATACCTAATTTGATTATAATAGACACTTGACAAATTTTATTTTCAATCTACCTCCATACTCTATAACCAGATATTTTGGGGTTTACAAAGCGACTCTGCCACCCCCCATTAAACTATTTAGGGTCAAATTATTATGGGAATCTTAACTCAAAGATTTAGAATTTGCCAATAAGTGGATTAACTCTATTCTTTGCCAATTTGCTTGGATAAGGCTATTTTCAATTTTGCTTTGTTTTCCTGAAAAACAATTTCCTTTTCCCATAAAGTAATATGTCACTTCATCTTACTTTAGAATGAAGGAGACAGACACTTCCTCCTATATTTCTCAAGCAAAAATGCAAGTGCCTATTTTGCTCAGTCAGGAGAGTGAAATGAGAATGTGGACAAGGAGGCCAAATGGAAACAAATGTGCTTTAGCCAACTGTTGCTAAGTAAGAGTGAGGGTTTGGTTTTGCCACATGCTCTGATTTTTAAAAGAAGCTGGAAATGCAGCTGGAAATACTGTGATTTTTTTAATATTTGATAAATCTAAATATTTTAAAACACTATGTGAGAGAAAACTTGAGTTGCATCAACTAGTTTGTTGCTTCTGTTAAAAGATTGTTACCAACAATAATCAAACCATGAGAGGGGAGCTTCAGGTTTCAATCTCTAAATAAGGTTGAACAATTATGTCTATGTTAAATAGGCAGCCTTTGAACAGCGAACCTCACTTCCTCTAAGGAGCTTTCCCAGGTCACTGCTGTTCCACAGCAAGGTTTAATATCCCCTTTCTCAATTTACTCATAGCACATTTTCATATTTCTACATTTCTAGGGATATGTAATAATACTATTCTGGAATAGAAACAGGATATGATATGAGGTATAAAAATCACAAATGTAATAATGGCATAAGTATTAATAATACAGAAAATATGGTATGTGAATTATCTTAGCTTTACAGTGGTCCCCAACCTTTTTGGCACCAGGCACTGGTTTCATGGAGACAATTTTTCCACAAACAGGGAAGCAGAGCTGGGAGATGGGGGGAGCAGAGCTCAGGCGGTGATGCACGCGTTGGGGAGTGAAGAAGCCAAAGCTTGCTCACTTGCTCACTGACTGGCTGTTCACCTCCTGCTGGGTGCCGTCCCCCCACCCCCGCACCCCTAAGTTTCATGAAAGACAGCTTTTTCACTGACCAGGCGCTCTGCGGCTTGGCTCCTAACAGCCTGGGGACTGGGGACTGCAGTGATAGAATATGCATATCAAAATTTTAAGACATTAGCAAAAATATATAATTGTACACTTATTACATTGTAATATTTTAGGGAAATGAGGGCTATGATTTTGCCATTGTATTCCCATCATTGTGGCCAGATTTTGAAATTTTACTATTTATAGAATTGAATTAAAAGTATTACTAAACATTTATTCCTAAATTATTACTAAACATGATTTTCCATGTCTTACCTGCTTAAGAGTGGTGACTCCTGGCACTCATATATTGTGGAAACTATTATTTATTATTTGGCTTCTGTAAAGATAGTATTATTAAAACAAGGCTGATGTAAAACATACACAGAGATAATCTGGAAAGAATGAGATATAGCAAAGGATGTTATATTCTAATTTAGGAACTGGTTGCCTAGTGAGTGAAAATCACTGAAGGATAACTTTTATTTTATATATCTGCATCTGTGAGGAATCTATTCCAACCCAAACTTGAACCACAGAGAATTTTGGATCTGAATCTGATTGAATAAGGTCCCTCTGTGAGCTTTTCCAAGGGATAGCTGTGATCATTTATCCTTAAGTTTCTAGTAACTGTTAAAAGAGGCTGTTTTTTTTTGTTTGTTTGTTTGTTTCCATCTTGAATTTTGAGTCACATTTTCTCATGAATGATTTTTTTATAACCATGATTTATTTTATTTGCTCTCTATATATTTACACCTCAATACACCACACAGAAACACATACAAATAGACACACAGACACGCACTCCACAGCTAATGCTTTGAATGAGAATTTAGAAAAAATAGAAAACATCATCTATTAAATTTGTTTGAGATTATGAAATAAGGATAATGATGGAAAATATCAAAATACACAAACATGTTTCATTGTATTTATTAAGTTCTTAAGCCCTGCTTCATTTTTATAGATTTAAAATGAGAAAATAATATATTAGAAGTTTTATAAATAATTACAAGAAAGAAATATACTTACTATAACATGACATGCAAATCATTGTCTATACTTACAATATTCTTCTGACCTTAAAATGTGTACAGATATACTTCTTTTCACAACAGTGAAACACACATACACTCACACACATGCATACACACACATGAGTTTAAAGGTATGAGAATTTTAAAAATTAAGATTTTAAATTCAAACCTGCTTATACAGTTCTTTATGAGACATGATTTTACATATATCTTTGAAACATTATGGCAGTGATAAACTGTGAACACCTGGCATGCCATCCTGATAATGACAGAAGGCCACATAAATTTGATATATATTCCTTCTCAATAGGAAAAGTCATTAGATTTTATGGAAACAATAATCTAAAGGGTGTACAATTGGTCTTTTTAGAGTGCTTAAGATAGTTTTCCTCTTTGGATCAAATAAAGATTTGACTCATACTTAAATAATAGAATAACTTATATGCAATTTTTAATATTATAATGTTTCCAAAATATTTTATGTCTTTAAACCTAGGTTTCAGAAAAAAATCTATTTTAAAGATATTCAAAATTACTATAAAAATAAAGACACACTTCAGTAATAATTTCATGAATTATTCAAGTTAATTTTTAATGAAATGAATTATGTCTATAGCCATAGAGAAAGATGTGGATGTCCACCAATACATAGCTAGCTTGTTATATCTATGTTTCTAAAATAAAATGCAGTATTTCAACATTTTTGTGATAGTTTGAAAAATTATCAAAGTTACTTGAAAAAAATTTTCAGAAATTAGTATTTCTGAAAATTCAGAATATTTTATAGAGCTGAGTTTTCCTAACCAGATGGAAAAAAATATTATTTTTATGTTGAATGTTTAGATATCACTACTTTTTAGAGCTTATTTTTGTAGCTTCTTAAGCCTTAATATTACTTCTGGCCAAAACAGTATGGTACTTGTATAAAAGTAGTCATGTAGATCAAGAGAACAGCATAGAAAACCCAGAAATAAAACCATATACCTACAACCAACAGATCTTTGTTAAGCAGTTGAAAATATACACTGAGAAAAAAACACCCTATTCAATAAATGGTGCTGGGAAAATTGGATAGCCACATGCAGAAGTATGAAGTAGGATCCCTCTCTCTCACCATACACAAAAATTAACTCAAGATGGATTAGGGACTAAAATGTAAAACCTGAAACCATAATTCTAGAAGAAAACATAGGAAAAACTCTTCTGGACATTGGCCTAAGCAAAGAATTCATGACTAAGACCTCAAAAGCAAATGAAATAAAAACAAAATTAGACAAATGGAACTCAATTAAGCTAAAAAGTTTCTGTACAGCAAAAGAAATAATCAACAGAATAAAACACAAGTTACAGAATGGGAGAAAATATTCACAAACTCTGCAGCTGACAAAGGACTAATATCAAGACTCTACAAAGAACTCAAACATATCAGCAGGGAAAAAAAAATGAGTAAAAGACATGAAGAGAAAATAACAAAAGGAGAGAAATAAATGACTAACAAACATGAAAATATGCTCAACATCACTAATCATCAGGGAAATGCAAATTAAAACCTCAGTGAGATAACTGCCTTCCATCTGTCAAAATGCCCATTATTATTAATAAAAATTCAAAAATAATAGATGTTGGCATATATAAAAAGGTGTGGTGAAAAGGGCATGTTGGTGGGAACATAAATTAGGACAATCTCTATGGAAAATAGTATGGAGATTTCCCAAAGAACTAAAAGTAGACCTGCAGTTTGATTTAGCAATCCTACTGGGAAAAGAAGTCATTATGTCAAAAAGACAGCTGCACCCGAATGTCTGTCAAAGTACAGTTCACAATTGCAAAGATGTGGAATCAACCTAAGTGCCCATCGACTGATGAGTGGATAAAGAAAATGTGAAATATATTTCACACACACACACACACACACACACACACACACACACTGAAATATTCCTCAGCCATAAAAAAGAATGAATAATGTCTTTTGCAGCAACTTGGATGGAACCAGAGTTTTTATCTCAAGTGAAATAATTCAGGAACAGGAAACCAAATATCTCATGTTCTTATAAGGGAGAGCTAAGTTAGGGGTATGCATAGTCATACAGAGTCACGTAATGGATATTGAAGACTCAGAAAGGGGAGGTTAGTGGGGAATGAAAGACGAAACCTATTAGACACAATGTATATCATTCAGGAGATGAGTGCACTGAAAGTCCAGTCTTCCCCACTGAAAAATTCGTCCATGTAACAAAAAACCGTTTGTACCCCCTAAATCTATTGTAATAAAAATTAATCAAAAATTTTGTTTCTGCTTCCCTACTGGATGTATATAAAATACAAAGCAAAGCAAAATAAAACACAAATGAACATTTGCATAGATATATAACACTTTAGGGTTTCAAGTTATTTATAAATACGCCTAAATTGTTTAGGCCTAAAGTTTACTGATGGGATTCGGAGGATAGGCAGAGACATGAAAAACATCAGCAGGGTCTCTGAACTTTCCTTGCTTTTCAAATGTACTTCTTTGCAAAAGCTTTAATGTTATTTCAGTTAGGTGGTCACCAAAGGAACAGCTAAAACATTCCACATGCTTGACCAATTTATTTTGGTATAATGTGATCATAATGCACATCTAACTAGTCAAATTAATTACTGTGCTAACTGAGATTGAGAAACAAATATAGAGAAAACTCATGAAATAGAGTTTAAGTTTTAACTTATATAATCTTAAACTGAGCAAATAAATGGAAGAAAATCAGTGAAACTTTTTAAAAAGTCAAATCAAAATGTGTGAAGCTGTATTTTTTATAATCATTAAATAGTTTAAATTATAGGACATATATATCTAAATGTGTTTCAGAAGGCAATGCTAACATTAAATGTTTAAATGCACGTAAGGATATAATTGTGTCGCAAAAGTCAACCTGCAGAACTTGCTCTCTTGGCTCAAGTCAATGAGCCAATTTTGGTATCTGAAAATCCACACAGAGTATTACTAAAGATTTAGTGCATTTCCACCATCAGTGTTTAAACATATATTAGAACACTCGAGAAATATAAGAAGCTTCTGAAATATAGCATTTCCCATATTTGTGCTTTGGTAACATAAAAACAGCCAAACTTCAAATGTCTTCATTTTTGGTAATGTCCTTGATTGAGACCAAGCATGAACATCTTCAGCTGAAAGGATTACCTTTGTCAAAGTTATAACAAGTTTGAATACATAGAACTTTTGTGCGTGTTTTTTGGTTATATTATTTTTTCTTTTTTCCACCAGCTTTGTTGAGATAATTGACAAAAAATGATTATATTTAAGGTATACAACGTGATATATTGAGATATATAGAGAGATAGAAAGAAAAGATTACCATAATCAAGATAATTAATATACCCATCACCTTACATAATTACCATTTTGTGTGTGTGTTGAGAACACTTAAGTTTTACTATCTTAACAACTTTCAAGTATACAGTAGGGTAGTATTAACTATAATCACCATGCTGTACAATAGATCTCCAGAGCTTATTTATCCTGCATAAATGAAACTTTGTACCTTTTGATCCATATCTCTCCATTTCCCCTGCTCCCCAGCTCCTGGCAACCACCATTCTACTCTTTGCTTCTGTGAGTTCGACTTTTTTAGATTCCACAAATCAGATCATATATTATTTGTCTTTCTGTAGCTGATGAATTTCATTAGCATAATGTTTTTCATGTTCAACCATGTTGTCCCAAATTACAGGATTTCCTTATTTTTTAAGGCTGAATAATAATTGTCCATTTCATGTGTATATATGTCACATTTTCTTTATCCAATCATGTGTAGATGGACACTTTGGTTGATTCCATATCATGACTATTGTGAATAATACTGCGATGAATATGGCAGTACAGATATTTCTTTGAGGTTCTTATTTTCTTTCTTTCGGAAATATATACAGAAGTGGGATTGCTGGACCATATGGTAGTTCTATTTTTAATATTTTGTGGAACTTCCATACCATTTTCCACATGGCTCTACCAATTTACATTCCCACCAACAGTGTAGAAGTTTTCCCTTTTTTCCACATTCTTGACAACACTTGTTATCTTTTGTCTTTTTGGTAAGCACCATTATAATAGGTGTGAGTGATACCTAATTGTAGTTTTGATTTGCAATTATCTGATCATTAGTGATGCTGAAAATTTTTTACATACTTTTTGGCCATTTGTCTTCTTCAAAAGAATTTCTGTTTATGTCTTTAGGTCATTTAAAAAATTAAGTTATTGTTTCTTGCTATTGAGTTGTAGGAGCTACTTCTATATTTGAGACATTAATGCCTGATCGGATACATGGTTTGGAAATAATGGAAACCTTCTCTAGGTTGTCTCATCACTCTGTTGATCATTTCCTTTGCTTTGCAGAAGGTTTTTAGTTTGATGCAATCACATTTGTCTGGTTTTGCTTTTGTTGCCCTAGCTTTTGGGGTCATAACCAAAAAACATTGCCTAGAATAGAACAATGTCAAGAAGATTTTACCCTATTTTTTCTTCCAGTAGTTTTACAGTTTCAGGTCTTACATTTCAGTCTTTAATACATTTTGAATTGATTTTTGCATATAGTATGAGATAAAGGTCCAGTTTCATTCTACTGCCTATGTATATCCTGTTTCCCTGACACTATTTATTGAAGACTCTATCCCTTCCCTATTGTGTGTCCTTGGCCCCTTGTCAAAGGCCAGTTGACTATAAATGTATGGATTTATTTCTGGGCTCTCTATTCTGTTTTATTTGTCAGTATTTTTATACCAGTAATATGTAGTTTTGACTATTATAGCTTTGTAGTATATTTTGAAATCCGATAGTTTGATGCCTCCAGCTTTGTTCTTTATGGTCAAGATTGCTTTGAATATTTGAAGTTTTTGTGGTTCCATATGATTTTAGAGTTTTTTAAATTTCTGTGAAAAGAGTCATTGGAATTTTGGTAGGGATTGCATTGAATCTAAATCTTATCTTGGGTAGTGTGGACATTTGAACAATATTAATTCCATTCCATGAGTACAAGATACCAATCCATTTATTTGTGTCTAATTTCTTTTATCAATGTTTTATATCTTTCAGTTTATAGTCATTTACCTCCTTCACTAAACTTATTCATAATTAAAATTTTATTTTCATGCTATAGTAAATGGAATTGTTTACTTAATTTTGTAGATAATTTATTTGCAGTATATAAAAATTTAACTGATTTTTATATGTTGATTTTGTATTTTAAACTTTACTCAACATGTTTATTAGTTTTAACAGTTTTTTGGTATAGTCCTTAGAGTTTGTTATATATGTGATCATATTATCTGTAAATGAAAACAATTTTACTTCTTGCTTCTGATTTGTATATCTTTTATTTCTTTTGTTTGCCTAATTGACCTGGTTAGGACTTCCAGTACTCTGTTTAATATAAGTGATGAGAGTGTACATTCTTGTCTTTTTCCTGTGAATACATAATTTTTAATAGACATGTCTTCCCTTCTTAAATACTAGTACTATAAATAAATTTATTAAAGAAAGGAAAGTTAGCTTGTCTTAAGAATCCATTTCTAGTAAAAAAAAAATGCCAAAAAGAACAATGATATTTTTTTTCTCATAGCCAGACACATTTGGATTGGCCTAAATATAGATAGGAGCTTTAACTCACAATATGCTAAATGTCATTTTATTTTATTTATAAAGTATATAAGTGTTAGGTCAATAGATCAATACATATATGGGTAGATAGAAAAATACCAAAAAAGCAAGATAGACAAAAAGGGAAAATTTTAAATACACAGAACTTTATGAAAATTTTACAAATGTAGACACATATTTCTTTCTTTATATCACAAATAGTTTTACTGTTGAATTTGCACATTTAATATTCAAGATGAAATAAAATAAATTTTAACAATGGTGCCCCTTTAGACAATTCTTACATGGCATGTATTGAAGTGTAGTAAAACAAAGCAATACATTGAAACACATACATTAATCACTACCAAAGAACTCCTTTAAGTGTATGGCAAGACTATAATTGCTGAGTATGAGGAGCAAATTAATAAACGATTATGTCAATGTGATAAATATTGAATAAAACATCAGACTCTGCCACTGTCTGTACAGCTGTACTTTCTCATTCACTTGTGTATAATGGACAGTTTTCAGGGGTATCTTTTTCTCATATGTTTATTAGAATAAGTGTATTCAAAGGAATGTGGAGGTTAACATGTTGGGTATATTCCTATGTGTTCTTCTATACTATTTTAATTACAGAATGAATGATATCTAGAATAAACTTAATAATAAAATCATTAACAATAATAATAGCTCCAACAACAGCAGCATTATGAACAAAAACAGCTAAAATTTATATACTGTTTTGAATTCTACAAAGAACTTTATTTCTAGTATGTTAACTCATTTCATATTTACAATCCTATGAGGGAGTTATAGTAGATATTATTATTCCTAGCTCTACAAATGAAGACGTAGAAGATTAAAAAGATTAAAATATGTACATAAAATCACATATATTAGCATAAGATTTAGGTTTTTTGATTCTGACGTAAACCCAATGACTATAAGAGCATATATATATTCTTTTTTTCATTCAAATGAAGTTATTCATTATTTTGAACTGAAATGTATGACTTTATTTTTAACCCACTAGTAACTGATAATATAAATTATATAATCATGTACAGATTTCATATCTTTTGCATCATAGATGTAATGCATTTTTGGTCACTATTTTTACCTTAATAATAATGGTCATTGAGTTTTACTCTTACTCTGCTAACAAGTGATTACTATTTTCAAGAGAACAAATTGAATAAATACGATACTTTTGTTTTCATTTTAATACTCCAAATTTGTATAGAATGTAATCTAATAAAAAGCCTGCGTAAAATGTGTTAAGAAAAACATAAAAACAAAGGATAAAAATATAAAGCTAAGACCAAATGTGAGGATATTAAAATCACATTTAGGAATAGACTGTCTTGAAATTAGGCTGTCTTTTCTCTATACAACTCAAATTCTACATACTTTTAATTTTTGATAAAAGGAAACTCTAGAAATAATAAGATAGACAAATAATTATTCAAATAAATAATAAGAAACCTAAAATAGATTTCTACCATTATAAAATATTCTGGTAGTTTAGAATTTTTTTCAGTGAGAATAAAATGTTAGTCTTTATTGATCTCTTACTAATGCTTTTATGAGTAAATTTAAAGGGGTTCAAAACTATTTTATTTTTACCAAATATATATTTTAGTCATAAAAAGAGGTTATGTATGATTTGGTCTTTTACTGGTCTGAGTTGGTCTTTATTTTTTTTCTTTTCTACACTGCATTTCAGAGTGCTAGCCACCTACTGGGTTTACCCTTATTCTCAGCTCCCCTTCTCTTAGTAGGAATTGTGACTATGTGAGATGTTTAAGTAGAATCAGTGTTGTTAGACGTAGGCAGCTTAGATATTTCCCAATAGATCTGGAGAACAGGTCTCCTTTGCCTTCCATAGATTACAGAGCTGTTCTCAGATTATAGAATTTTCATCTGAAAAGATCCTCTTATTAAAATAAGGATACTGGTTTCATATGCAAATCTTCAATTTTGAAATCTTTCTGCTATATTTCAACATTAGTGATTTCAGTGTGGGTTCTAGTAAGACATGCTCTGTTTATAAAGTCAATCAGAGTGATCATTTGGGTAACAGTCAATCAAGTGGTCTCTGCAAATGGCTGTATTTTAAGTTTGTACACAGTCACTTGGCAATTAGCTATAGTATTGTCTTTGAAGCATCTTCCATCAGAATTTTAAAAATGGTCTCTGTGACGTGATATTTTAATGAAAATCACAGAACAATACAGAATAGAATAAATATGCTTCCCCTTCCATTAAAAAAACACAAAACATACAATTGAATCATTTCTCTTACTACTTGTGGCTGAGATAACTAGTTCCCTATACCACAATTCATCCTTCACCTTTTATTTTTGTACCAGAAGCTTGGTGTTTAGTTTTAGTCACATCCAATAAAAGATTCTGCCTCTGTCTCTGTTGCAGATAAGTACAACCATCTGATGAAATCCTGGCCACTGAGATGGAAGTGGAAATCTTGCATTATCTTTTTGAGGCAATTGTATAAAGGGATCTAAGTCAGTGGGAATGGTCCCTTCTTTTACCTCCTCCCTCTTGTTTTGGGCTTCTTTCGATGTGATATTTGGAGAAACAGCAAAAAATCAACTCATGAGTTCCTTTGAGAAAGGGGAGATATATTGGAGGTTGGAATTTTGAGATTTAGTAGTTTCATTCATGGTTCATCTAAATTCTTTTATGTAAAAAACCCAAAAACTTCTATTTCATTTAAGCCATAGTTAAGTTTTTCTTCTATATGCAGACAAATCTACCTGTGATTAATACCCGGTTTAAGGTAACAATAAATGTATATTGCGCGTATTTTTTTGGTAATACAATGTTAACTTTTTGCCCCCAAATTACATAATACTGCTTCTTTTCTAGAAGCACCATTAAAATGAACTGAAATGGGACCTCAAACTTGCCTACAGAAATTCAGATGGCTTGTAAAACTCTGTTTTAAATTTACACCTCCAAAAATACTTTTTAAATATTTTTCTTTTTATCACACTTCTAAAATTTAAACACTGCTGCTATTTTATGGAATTATGAATTTTACTTAAAAGAGGATACTTTCTAACAGACACTATTATATCATAAAAATAAGAAATTCTGAGCACTGGCTTGAGATGTATTCTTAGAATTCCTTCTTCCATATAAAGTTTCATCAGCCAGGACCAGAGAAAAAAATTGGTCAGATATTTGATCATATGTATCTTGATTATTGACTAACTTGATTTGGAATTGGGAAAGCATGCCTAAATTATGCTTACATAGGAGTGTTTATATATATATATATATAATTCTAAGTTGAATATATATATTTATATATAATAGAAATATAGCTTTCCACTGGAAGAGCTTGAAAGGCATTCTTCCTTCCAGATAGTTAACTAGCACTGGCTGTGTCTCCTTCACATTAAATTAACTCTGGAGAAGTTATGAGAGAAAAAAAGAACCATGGATTCCAGGAACTAATAACTCAGAAGAAACACCTGGGGAGACTAAAAACAATCTTACACTCATATTTTTCAAAAAGGCTGATGACTATAGACTGGGGTCTGGGGAATTGGGAGCCATCAGGAAGAGGAAAAGTTGAAGGAGTAGAGGGAAAGTCTTCTATGTTCTTTTCCCACCTATCTCCCAGGTTGACCTGGGACAATCATCACCTGTCTTTTATACACAAAAATCAAGGCTATTGCCGGGTCTCCAAGCCAGTGTCACCAAGGCAGTATCAGAAAATCTTATCTTGCTGGAGGAAGTTGATAAAAACAGGCAACATATGAGTTTCCTCTACTCCTACTCAAAATACCCTGCTGTTTCTCCTTAAGAGTTTGACATAAAGCGCTTACTGTTTCTCGGTTATTTTTGGTTGATAGTGATAGCAAAGGTGAGTAATCCATGTGATTAAGGGAAGCAAAGGCCTTCTGCCCATGGCTCATCATCTCTCTGCTCTTGAACTTGCTGTGTCCTACACCTATTATGTTCTTTCTTCTCTGCTCCATGACACTTCCTAGAGCAAGTACTTAACACCCTTAGAGAAAAATGACTTTATAGACAAAATATTTTTTACATTGTTACATGCAAAGTCCTTATACAACTGCTTTAAAAGACGAGAGAAATAATAACATGTATCCTCTGAAGCAGGAGTATTGAAATAAGTTAGTCATATATTTGAACTAAGCATGATAAATGATTTCAAATTAGAATTATTGAAAATATTTGTTTATTAATATATCACCATATGTACAGTGGGCTCCAAATTGATCACAGCTGTGATTATAAAAAGTAATAAAATAAAGTTTATAGAAAAAAATATAAGGACTTACTTTGTAAACTAGGAGAATAAAAGATTTTTAAGATATAATTTAATAGACATGAGCCATAAGAAAATTGATTACTTTTCTTATATTATTACTAATTGTTTATGTTCAATGAGGAAGAATCATTATTAAAGGTAACCTAGCTGAAATAATGGAGGAACATTTGCAATTTCTAAAATGCACAGTGAATTAATGTCTAAATATTCAGGGAACTTCCCCAAAGCACTACTTCCCCTCCCCAAAAAGGGCATAAGATATGGGTTGATAGGTCACAAAAACACAAGGCTAACATTCATATAAATGATGTTCAAGACCATTGGAAATGAGTGAAATGAAAATTTAGATAAAGGCTTTAACTTTATACTCTTAGATTGTTAAAAATTAGAAAGCTGATTAATGCCAATGTTGGTGTGTATGTAGGATATAGAAACCCTTCTATACAGCCAGTGCAAGTATGTCCTGTCTCTAGTCAAAATAGAGAACGCAAGGCATTACTATGTCAAATTATTGATATGGTCTATGAGTGGCTCAAGTATTCTATCCCTAAGTATTTATATAAGAGAAATTCTCACGTGTGTTCATAAAGTGTTCAAGGATGCATATTACAGAAAAGTTTGTGGAGGTAAAGAGTTAGGGGGACTTGGAGTGCCCATCAGTGAGCAACTGAGTAGCTAAATGGGTCCAATTCACCTTATGAAGTACCATGTGTGTAGCAGTTAGGAGCAGAAAACCAGATGCACACACATAGCAATACCATGGGATCTGAAAAACAATGAAGGATAGAAAACTAAGGAAGAAATACCTATTATATTGCCACCAAAGTAAATTGCATGCTTACAAACACTGCAAATTTTTCAGGAATGCATAAAAAGTAAAAGTAAACACATTTAAATTGAAGTTAAATTAACATATGTGTGATTCAAAAAAGAAAAAAAAGGAAGAAGGAAAAAAAAACTAAACACAATGAAACAAATGGATCAATGTTTGTTAATGGCTAAGATTAAGGTAATGTGCAGGCTTAAAATAGATGGAAAATGTTATCTGGTCCAAAATTCCTCAGTTTTTATTCAAGAACTTTTGCCCAGAAGACTTAAGTAGCTTTCTATCTAGAGGTAAAGCAGGAACATGAACCTAGATTTACTAACACTCACTTCTACATGGTCTCTTGACCACAGAACACTCACCTGCTTCCCTCTCGCTTCTTTTAGAAAAATTACTATCTTTTCTAGTACACATGTAATGCCCTCAAAATTTTAGCTTTCTTCCTTTTGAATAAAGCTTTGCTAAATTAGCATAGGCTCTTCATATACAATTAATGAAAACTAAAAGGATTTAAAGGATGTGTTTATATCACTATTCACATTTTGCTTTTTATGTTTTCTTAGAGTATATACCTATCTGAGCTTGTATTAAGTAGTTCAGCTTGGTGAGCCTCTACAAAATTTTGAAAGACTTCTTGACAAAATTTCAATTATGTGTGTCTGCTTTAATATCAGATTAGCTAAAATACCACAATTTTTCTCAATCAAAACTAAAAGATTCAAAATTATATAAAAGAATTCCAGATCAAAATTAATAAAATAAAATATTTCATGACATGTCTATTGGAGAATGTTTATTAGTTACAAGGAACTAAAATAATAATAACATTGAACCTGTAGAGGAATGGATTTTCAAAATGTGCAACTTCTTTCAACTTAGACTATGATCAAAATCGTTTCAGAGCACTCCACTCTTAAGTGAATGTTCAGGAAGGAATTTAATATGAAGCTGACTGTGGTTAGAAAACTAGGAGCTGGACCTTATTTTTCTTGAAAAAACAAAAGTAAAGGGGACCTCAAATTATACCCTTTATCCAAAACCTAACACCTAAAGCAACATTGTGACCTCTTCTCAGGTTGCTTGGGGACATAAACCTAGAACTTATTTGCAAATGGCTTTGTAATTGAAATTTTAATATCACTTTCTAAGCAAACTTCTCCTTGGGTGTTCAAAGAATGCCACAGACACTTTCAGGTTATAAGTTCCCTACTGATGGGGTCTCCGAACAAAGTGGGAGGGCTTTAGACCACAAAAAGTAAACTCAAATTTCTCCTCACTTTGAATAAGCATATTTAGAAATTGCAGTGAATAGTAGACATATCAGAATTCCCTGGTGCTGCAAAGGACTGTATCCCTAGTCTTCCTTACTATCCAAAGTTAGCCACCACGAGGAACTATGTTAACTCTTCCACATTATTTGTATCTAAACAATAGCATAAAAATAGCAATCTGTAGAGGTCAAAAATGTCCCATGGTGGAATATGATGCAAGGTTCCAGAGTTTCAGCCACGACAAATTCTGATGGAGTTGTGAGTCGGCTATTGAACAAAACAGTATTTTATTTTTTTATTTAAAAATTCAATATTACCACACTATTTTGAGTACATGAATTCACTTAACATTTGTAAACTTTATTCTGAAACAGCAGTCTTCATTTTTTTTTTTAGTGAGAATTTCAGTAGGGAAACAAAACAAAACCATAAAACAAAAATAAAAATGACCCATTATATTTCTTCATCTCAGTCCATTTCCTGGCATTGGCCATATCCAAAAAAGACAGAGTTGAGCCACCACAAGAAAGACTTTTGTACTGGAATTCCAAGCCAGTCACAAACCAAAGTCTACTATAGATTTCGTGGGAAAAAAACATCCTGTACGGTTCTCACTCTTAAGAGCCTCAGTCAATTATTTGAGTCAGCACGTGATTAAAGATCATCCATCACTAATTATAGTTTTATTATTATTTTTAAAAGAAATCTATCTCTACATCTTTGAACATATCATCGTAAAAAATTTTTTTTTGCCCAAAATATATGGTCCAAATCTAACCATTGCTGAAAATACAGAATTCTCTAATATGTTCAACTATTCTGCAACCATAAAGTCTTTAGAAACACCATAAACTATCATGCTGACATTTCAAAACTTGGTGAGCCCTTTGTAACAAAGGGGGGAAATAGAGAATTCATCCTTTAGTTTTATACACTTTTTTTAGTATATGGGAACAGAGAATTATAGACATTGTGGAAACTCAGGATAAAGATGGAAAAACCACCAGGTTGTGCAGTGAAAGGAAGACAGACTGAATACTGACTGGTGATGCCGGCTTTGCCCTGGGCATATTCAGTGCCCACCTGCCTTTTGTCTCCCTGAAGCCTTTGATTTGATCTGCTTTCTCTTCCACTGCCATACTCACTTTTTCCTCTTTGATATCCTTTCCCCTTAGGGATTCTACAGAGCCAGACATTATTTCCCAATTATTATTCATATCTGCTGTCTCTGCACAAAGCACACTATCACCTTTTCATGTTTTAAAGACCGTAAAAATTTCTAGTAAATAGATAGGACTAAATAAAATAATGAACATCACAGCAGTTTCATCTTGTGACATCTAATAAAGTCATGGCTAAGGTTGTTCATACACCTAACTGTCAGGCAAACCATGTCAATCTACTATCTCTCTGTCTTGTTCTTAAATCCCCGAAGTCGACTCCACATTGTACAGTACTTATAAAGCTCTCTGCCTATGTTCTGTCTCTGCCTTCTCACTTCCCATTGATTCTAAACTCACTCCATTTAGCCTCTCACCCCTGCAGCCTGCTGAAAGTGCTCTAGTTAAAACATCAGTGTATTCCATGTTGTTAAAACCATTGTAAACCTTTTACCCGTCTATGTCTATTTTATCCTTGCAGAAGCATTTGAAAAATTTCTATGTATACATCTCTTTGTGAAAATCTTCTGTTATTGCCTCTTATGACACCATATTCTCTTGTTTTTTAATATCTTTACTCATTTTTCATTATTCTGGTGCAATTTTTTTCTCCTTTTCCCATCATTAAAATCATTGGACATTTGGAGGTCTTTTCTCATTATACACCCTCACCCAAAACAATTTTATCAATTCCTATGTTGTAGAAATACCATGTATTTGTAAAAACTTTCTGATTATCATCTCTGTTTCTGATTTCTCTTCTGAGCTTTACACTCTTATATCCAAATGGTCACTTGACATTATCAGTTTTAATGACAAACTGACAAAAATTAAGATGCCCCAGATAGGACTCTTGAGCTTCCCCTTCAAATCTCCCATTCCCCAGACTTGCCCCACTTCAGTAATTGGCATCAATGATGTGAGCCCAGAACCTAGAAACTTCACTTTCCATTGCCTATCTTGTACCTCACACCCCATCTCCAAGTCCCACTGATTTCCCTTCCAAAGCATCGATCAAAACATTCCGTTTGTTCCACTCTCACTGTTTTCACTCCAGTTCACAACATTGTCCTCTTATCCAAATTATTGTATTAGCCTCCAAACAGCCTCATCATGTCCATCTTTACCTCAATCGGCTGCACTCTTAACCTGGCAGCTAGAGGGATTTTGTTGAAAGGTAAAGGTCATGTTAGTGTAAAATCATAAAACTATTTCTTATTGAATTTAAAATGAAATTCCAAATCTTTATCATTAGCTAATCATTCGTACTTGATCTAGCCCTTATTCAATTCTCAGTGCTCATTTCTTGCTGTTCTCTGTCAGTGTTCTGCCTGCTTCAGTCACACTGGTCTTTCCAGTCCACGCACAATTCAAGTGTTTTTATTCCTCAGGACTTTCGAACATACGGTAACATCTGCATTCGGTAATCTGCTTCATCGCTTAAATCCCATCATTATTCAGGTCCATCACTCAGTATTTTCCAGACTTCATAGTCTAATCAAGGTGGATTTTGTTATTCCTTTTCACATTACCCAATTACTAACCTCAGAGGAGGTAACAGGTGGCATTAACATGTTTTTTTTTTCTTGGATTATTTATTGTCTGCTTTACGTACTGAATTATAGGCTTTATCAGGCCAGAAACAAAGGCCATGTTTTCCAATGGTACACAGTCAACACTTAGCAAAATACCAGTGGGTTTCAACAGTTTTGTCTAAATTTTTTTTGGTCTGTGCTATCTTTTACTGCCACCTTACTTAGCTTCAAGCCTGCCCTAACCTTACTAATTAAAACATTAAGTGCTTTACTGCACATCCCTTATATGTATGTCTGCTATTATCATCCTTCTTGTCCTTGAAATATGATATGCCCAATCTGGATGATGCTTTTGGTGATGGTAACTCCAAAGTTTCTGGGAGTGGGCAGTGGTTGGATCTGCACAGCTAATTCTAACCAGATCCTCTTGCTGTAGATGCTTATGCCCAAAACGAACAACATAGTTTCATGCAGCTTTTCCAGTCAGTGATACCCATCTGGATAGCCCTAAGGGAAGGGAAAACAAGAACTGGAGAGTTGGCATGTGCTAGGAGTTATTGCCTGACAACCAGAGTCTTACGCCAAAATCTGTCCAGAGGTCAAGTGACCACATAGTCAGTACATCACAGAAATACACTTTCTTCTTTACAAGAATACTCATCTCAAACAAATAAACAAAAATTAAACAGCAAAACCACAGAAAACAAAACAAAACAACCAATAAAAATTCCAGTTAGCAAATAAAAGAGAGAGGACTCAAACTCAGGAATTATCAATAAATGTCAAACTGGCAATACTAGATAACCCTTGTTGTATGGAGATAATAAAACAGATCTGTTCCTGTCCAGGATTTAGTTTCCTCTGAGTGTACTACTGATACATGGTACTATATGGATGAACCTCAAAAAATTATGCTAATCTAAAAAAGCCAGATGTAAAAGACCTATATGTGTGATTCCATTTATATAAAATGTTTAAAAAAGAGCCACTAAGTTGATTAGAGGTTGCTGAGGCTGGGGTACAAAAGGGAAATGACTACACATGCACAGGAAATGTTTTGGAGGATGGAATGTTTGGAAATTAGATTGTGGTGATGTTTGTACAACTCCATAAATTAACTAGAAATAATTGAATTGTACACTTAAAACAGTTGAATTTTAAGGAGTAGAAATTAGACTTCACAAGAAAGCTGCTAAACAAGCAGAGCTAAGTAGGACCTCAACAAATATTTGTTGAAGCAAAGTATAATTAATTATCATCCTTAATAATGATTACAACTTCAGGAGAAAAAACACATGAAGTTATTTGACCTATGGAATGTGTGTGAAAATATACATAACCTTATACAAAATCTAATGCACTTACTTTATATATAATGTGTGTATGTATATGTATGTATGTGCATTTGTGTTGTGTATATATGTAGTTCCATACTCAGAAACGATTTGACAATGTAAGAGGCAAAATAACCTAAAATATATATGTGACATATATATTTTAGACATGGTTATAAATTAGAAAGAAAAAACATACAAGTCAAGATTCCATTACAACATTCTATTCTAGAGAGATTAGCTTTGCTAATGGATGGGCAACATCCATTGTCCCCAAGTACAGCCATGGTGGTTTGAAGGATAAAGGTTTAATGAAGAAGTGCTTCTGTAGTCTCAGGGAAGTAGTCAAAGGACCAAAAGGCCGCTCAGATTTTGATGGTCTGCTGAAGACATGAGCACATGAGGCTTCTGCAAAGTCTCACTGCTCTATGTCACCGTGTCTGATGCACTCTTTTCCTTTTAAAGGTAGCCAGAAACACTCATAGTAATTATTTCTGATAATGATAAAAAACAAGGTGGATATATAACATTTGGAAGCTCTTCGTGCAGTGGAAAGGGAGAAAAATAGCAAACTTTGAGACTGTGATAAATGCTTTCTATAAAGTGGACATTTATGTAAAAAGTTCTGTGTGACTTTAAAATAGAATCTGGGGTTCTAAAAGTTAATTTCGATACAAGAAACATGCTTTGTAAATTAAGCTTTGGCTTTAAATCTTTTAATTTAAAATGTTAAGTCTTGATTTTTCCGTTTTAGAAATCGTTCTTGGTCTCATCATTTACTCCATGAAAGGAAAAAATTGAACTAGGTTACCTTGTTCCAGCTCATGAATATTAGACATCGCTTTTTCCTGAGTATCTCAAAGTCAGCTGACAGTTACTGCTCTGAACCCCTGAATGAAACTAAGGAGCAGGTTTGTGAAAAGAAAAAGTACCCTGAGAACAAATGGTCAGGCTCCTGTCTTCCACTCTCGGGTACGAGATCATTGCCATTTAAACAATTTTCATCTTTTGTAGTAATATGCAATTTAAAAACATGACTCATAGAGAGAAAAGTAAAGGAACATGAGCTTATTTATTTTTAGAAAGCAGCAGGTTGAGAAAACGATAACCACTTTCATGTTATCGGAACATTTAGGCTTTGGTAACTGATTTCCCTGCTGACCATCCTCTCAAATAAAACCTGCTGTGTTTGCCACATGTGTGGACAGAGCTTTGTTGGTAGTAATGAACTGCTCAAGGATATTAAAATATTCTTCTCTTATCGTGAAAATCCAAAAGACTATCTACCAAAATTTGCTAATTGGATATTTACTCTCCAAAGTATTTACGTATCTGCCAAAACTGCTTTGAAATTTTTGGCATGAGTTACTTGGAATAAAAAGAAACATGAGCTGTAAAATAGTAAAACAAAGTTGAAAATAGCAGCTTAGTGTGTTTAATTTCTTTGTGAACAGCCAGTACCTCTATTATTTAAAGTAATTTAAATCCTTTAAAAATGATATGTATGGGGTGCAGGGGATAAGACAACCATAGGACACCCATCATAACAATCTTCCTTATGGTCAAAATTTGTTGCAAGAAGGTTCCATTTGAAGAGGGTTTAGCTGTAGATGTGTGAAATAGACTTCATTATTAGGTGACTTTATTTTTTACCAATCTCATGGCATGAAACCAAAGAGAAACATCAGAGAAATGTTCCAATATACATAAATAATTGACTTGTTCACAGGTGAGTATAAACAGACATTTATTAAAGTACTTCTTAAAATTACAGAGTACTTAGAGAAAATTCTTACAGAAACATCTGTAAGGACAGCAGTTTTGGCTAGTATTGAAAATGGCAATAGTTTTTGGTATCTACCTGCACTTCTCCCACGTCATTTTCATACATTCCTATATAAGAAAAATTCACAATGAGATATAAGATATTTCGTATTCAAAACTTATCTAAGTTACTTTTCACCTGCCGACTTTAACACTTTGGAGCAATTTCACTTACATTTTCAAACTTCTCCATGCAACATGAGTTCACAACCTCTAGTCCATATCAGTGAGGAAGGGCCATGCTGAGTTCAAGCCTTTGGAATCCCTGGAATAGTCCCAAATTGTGTGAGAGCCAATTTATAACATATCAGTTTAGAGGGGAAACAGACAGGGCCAAGAGCTGAAATGCTGAAGGAGACGATGCACATTCCTAATTCAAAATAGAATTTCAGCTCGTGTAATGATTCCTAAATATTAGTTTGAGAACTGATGTTAATCTATGATGATTTTTTAAACCACTATATGACACATGTTGAGTGACAGTGCGGTGACTTTTTAAGGTAAATTTTAATGATTCATTTTGAAAGTTGTTTCTTAGTGTATATGATGTACTATATGTGTGTATATATACACATGTGTATACATGTATATACATTCATACACGTGCATGTATGTATATATGTGTGTTTGTGTATTCAATAGGACAATGATTAAAAATCTCCTTTTAATGAAATGATGGTATCTAGTATTTGCTTAATTTAGTTAATTAAATAGTTGACTAATTTTAATGTCTTGATTTGACAAAGTTAATAGTCAGTAAACTTAATATGGGAATTCTAGCCAGGCACAGTGGCTCACGCCTGTAATTTTAGCACTTTGGGAGACTAAAGTGAGAAGGGAGGATCTCTTGAAGTCAGGAGCTCGAGACCAGCCTAAGCAAGAGCGAGACCCCTGTCTCTACCAAAAATACAAAAGTTAGCTGGGTATAGTGGCACACATCTGCAGTCCCAGCTACTTGAGAGGTTGAGGTAGGAGGATTGCTTGAGCCCAAGAGTTTCAGATTGCAGTGAACTATGATGACACCACTGCATTCTGGCTGAGGTGAGAGAGTAAGACTCTTTCACAAAAAAAAAAAAAAAAGATGGAAATTCCTTTAATTAATAGTCCATGAAATCTCAAATTTTAAGAATTCAAATGTTATATTAATCCTAAGCAACAATGAAAAGTAAAGGTCTATACCTTCCGTGCAGTCCCTCACATTTGCAACCCTTCAGCTGCGTGTTATTCTCATGCACAGGTCTATTCTCATAGACCTTTGCCCTAACCTTTAATTTTAAATCTGGTGGACTTCAAAGGGGGCAATTTTAATTAATCATATTGTAGCATAGATTTAAGTCACTGTTTTTTCTTTCTCAGGTTTCTTCCAAGTTAAGAATTAAAAGTGAAAAATATTTTTTATCTATTAAAAGACTTCCAGACATACCCTACCTTGTTTCTTGCAAGCACTACATTTATGTTTATCATTGCCTAAAACTCCTGGCCCCATCTCAACATAGAGTGGTGATTTCTCCATAGAGGAGTCAGGGGAAGGAAAAATGTGGCATAGGCTATTTTTCCCACGAATATCTAAAACGCTTGCTTCATTACAGACTATTCTTCCCTCTAATATTCAGTCTCTTTATTCATCAAAATAATTTACATTTGGCTCCACAGCTGCATCAGACATTAATCAAGGGTTTCATATAATTAAAGGGAATAATTATATAGCAAGATAATTTCTTTTTAATGTGCTTCATATGAAAGTTCCCATGACTCTAGATTCTTAGCTTTGCTTTTTGCCTTCAGATCTGCCTCATTCTAAAACAAATTTCTGCCATTTTAATTTCCCCCAGCTTTTGAGACACCTCTCATCCTGCCCGCATAGATACAAATCTCTATAGGATCCTACCTGAGTTAGCTCAAACTGTTATAACAAATTATCATAGACTAGGTGGTTTAGACTGCAAACATTTATTTCTCCAGTTCTGGAGGCTGGGAAATCTAAGGTCAAGGCAATGGCACAATTGGTGTTTGGCGTGGGCTCCCTTCCTAATTTTCAGATGGCAAATCCACCCAGTAGAGAGCAGAGGGAGTGATCAAGCCTGTCTCTTCCTATAAGGACATAAATTTTGAGAGAGTATAGACATTCAGTTCATAGCAGATTCCTGCTCTTATCAGTGTCATATTTCACCAAACTTGTGTTGTATAGTCTGGAATTACAATCAACCTCAGCCTGTGCAAACCCAAACTTTGAATATTAAATATTCTCTTTCCTGGGTGATTTTTGGAATTTCTTGTAATTGATTCTGGTATTCAGAAATTAACTATTGGATCAAAAGTTTTGAATTAAACACCACACACACAGATATATATATATCACACACAGATATATATATATATATATGTATATATATATATATATTTAATACCAAAGATTAGGGGATATTAGAAGCAGTGTAATCTAAATCTATTTTCAAGAGGAGGACAACCATCTTCCTAAGTGTATTTTAATTTTTACAATTTCATTTATGATGACACATCAAATGGTTTGTGGCCACTACAAAGCCCAAGCGTGTTTTGGAATTACTGCATATTAACTATGAGAAAGTAATGTTTGTCTTTACCCTGAACCGAGTGAAATTCTTACAAAAATATTATATTCTCATTACAATCTGGTAGCAAATGATAGGTAATGTGATGGTTTATGATTCTTGGCACAAGCAATCTTCTAGGTTGAGGAGGCGGATATTGTTTTTCATTATCCTTTGAAATGAAATTTCTCTAGTATGTTATCTTGATAGTACAGAATTCTCGTGCAAAAGACTATTCTTTTCCTAACTCTCCCAAAGAAATTTTAAAAAAACGTTTTGACTCAGAGCTTTTTAGGTTCAGGGAGATACAGCATTTCTTATTAACTCTTTACTATTCATTGATAAACATTGCAATTCCTGGGACATGTATCAAGCGCTCTTTGGAATGATTATGAAGTACTTACTCTGCCAATAGCTGGGAAACAGCGGGAAATGAAGACTATCTTTCTGGCCTTTCCTGAAGAGAACCACATTCTGTTGTCCTTTTACCTGACTTTACCAAAACTTGGCTTTTGATACTTTGTTCAAGGATTTATCAACAGAACATAAAATGAAGCAGAAAAGAACAAATATATATATAATACTATTTTTACAAATTTCAAAGATGATTGTATTCAGAGGTTCTCAATATGAATTTACTGAATGTCATGGCATATAGATTGTCCATATGTGTATTTCCTTATAAATGGAAATCATAAAAATAGTCAACTGCAGCCTACACAACCTCAGACCTTAAATATAACACATTTCTTCAGCGTGTGTTTATGGGACTGATTGTGGGCAATTCTGTAGTGAGTTATACATCAATATTTTAACATTAATAATGGAATGAAAAAAATAGAAAAACAAATTTCAGTTTGCCCTATGTCAGATTTTTCTTTAAAATATTCTATAGAAGTCTAGGTGGAATTTTAGTCTGCCCTATTTAATTTGCTCATCCTTTCCTCCTAGTGATGTCAGAAAAACATATAGCAGTGTTGATTCTAGGCAGACCTGTGGTTTATCACTGGTGAATTAAAACTATGTAACTTCAGTGATTCTGTCTAGGCTGAATGGAAGAGAGAACAGATCCTGTAGAAACATGTGGCAAATGACCACGTATCACACAGAGGAGAGCACATTGTTCTTTAGGCTTTTCTTCTGGCAGACAGAATTTGATGTATAAGGTGTGGGAAATGTGTTTGTCAGTATCCATGCCTACTCTAACAGGAAGAAAGTCAAATTTTGTTTATCGGTCTTGTCTGTATGTAACACCAGTGCAGCTGTAGTTTTTAGTTTGTTTATTCTTAAATTTGGGAAGAAGAGAGTGTCTAGACAAAAGAGTGGGTTTTTAGCTTCTTTCCATTGTCAGTCAAAAGCTTGTGCTTTATGTCATGGTATCGCTATTAGGTGTGTACTCTTCAGATTATAATTAGGCTAGTAAAGTCTAATTATACAGACATGTTCACTTGATGGAAAAAGTAGTTGTTCTATCTAGCAATGAGAAAGCAAAGAACAAGAACACTCACAGCTTTAAATATTTGAGAATTAGGATCAAATTGTTTTCTTTCCCTTCTTGTGCTAGCACTGAGACAAATGTGTAGATAAGTCCAAGAAAAATACACAACATCCAAATATTATGAACATAAGTCATGCTGGTCTCAAAATCCCTGCAAGATACATCATCATAACAGTTGGCTCACATGTCCTTGAAATGAAATAGAAAATGTTAAACAGCTTTACATATTCTATGAAAAAGATTATTCAAAGATGTTGACTATTATAATTTTTAAAAAGTAATTGGGCCATTTTCTTATTTTAGAGTAGGGTTGGAAGGTTTCCTTTCAGCTCTTTGATGGATCAGTTTTTCTTCATAGATTTTGAAACACAGTGTTATATTCTGACCATGTTTTTAATAATAGTATTGTAAAAAACAAAATTATTTTATAAATTCTGGGCAGCAATTTTCCTCAAAAATAATTTTGTTGTATATAGCATTTTCTGTAGCTAATTCTGAAAATTACCAGTTTGTATATTTTATCCATTTAGATGTTTCTCCACATGATAGTGGAGTAGGTAATACATCTTATTCTACTGTTCATGTTTCATCTATGAACCAGTTTTCTTAAATATTAGGAAAACATTTCTCTAAACAATCTAAAAGAAAACTTAGCTAATGTTCATTAAATGTATGGTAAGAAAGTCATGTCCAATAATCACTTTGGAATAGGGTGCCAAGATCAGCAGGAGTTAATGCATGATAGACTAGTAAATATGCAATTTCTTCTTATGTTAATACAATTACAGATACGGATGGCTTAAAAAGGGGGTGGGTGTTTGAAGTATTTCCCCAAGGGAAGATGTATGTGCTAGAGATGTTAAGATAAACTGTTACAAAGTTTCTGTTTCTATACCTAGAAATCTTTTTAGCATCACCTCCAAAATATATACTGAATTTATCCACTTCCCTTCATCTTGACATACCTTCTCTGTAGTTCCAGCTACTGCGATCATTTCCATGAACTACTGAAATTTTATCACTGCTTTTATTCATGCAAACCTACAGTCAATTATCTACCAAGTAGCCAAGGTGTGCCTTTAAAAATTATCCTAGTTACATTTTGAAAGAGAATTTGATAGGGTACAAATTAAAAAAGAAAAATTTCTCCTTTCCAAACACACACACACACACACACACACACACACACACACACACAGAGGATACAAATCGGACCATTTGGCCCTTTAAATTCGTCTTTGAGCTAGTTCTTCCCTATTTCTTCAATCAATTTTAGATCAGATTTCATGGATCATATTTCATATTTTTTGGTCACTTTTATTTTTTATTTTTTTCCATGTATATCAATCACCTGGTATTTTTAGTCAATTTTAGATGATATAATGTCAATTTTAATCACAAAATTAAGTTTGGTTATCAAAGTGGGCTGAAAATACACCCATTTAAAAAAATAAAGCCCTTTTCTGCCTCAGGTTAGATGTGCTTCATTTTACAAGGAGCAGCATGAAACATGGTAGACATCATTTCTATCCTGCCTCCTTCCTTTCCTCCCTCCAGTGCCAACAAGGCTGGCTTTGGATCCTCCAGATTTGGGTCAAGGAAAGGAAGAGATATGACACCAGGTCTGGAAAGGCCTAACTTGACCAGCGCTCTTGTGATCTGGTGTAGGTGCTGTCACGGCAGGATCAGCTCTCACTATCTCTCTAAGAGAGCACTTCCAAGGTTTCTTAGAAAAATGCACATTGAAATCTTCTAACTACAATTCCTGTGATGTGAGAGATTTTATTTCTCCTTTTCATAGCTCCTTAAGAACAATAACCTTAAGATTTTGAAGTTTTGGTTCCAAAGAAGAATGAAGGGTGATTCAGGCCAAACAAATTGTGCCTCTCTATTAGGGTCTTAACATCCCTCCAACTTTTAAGCTTCAGGCTACCTTACTCTCCCAAGAAACAATCACGCATCTTTTGCTCCCGCCATCTGTGGATGGCTGGGGCAATTTTCCTCAGCTCAGAAGCCTGAGGCAGTTAGCAAAAGCTTTTCAGCTTCAGGTTTCTCTGTCACCAGTTCACCCAAACTGTAAGAGATGCACACCAGGCTTTCTGTGTATTGCTCTAAAGCCTCTTTCACTTGACTTTAATTCAAGGAGAAATGACTCTCCACAGAGTGTCACAGAATACAAAGAAACTGTCTCTCCTGTGGCCTTTTTGACATCAACAAATAACCTATTATTATTTTTCCCCTAGGTGGATACTGGCTTATGAGTAGTATATTTGATTATTTCTCTCTATGTCTAAAATTAGTGGAACAGCATCCAACTTTGTAATGAAGAGATAACTTGGCACATACTACATTGTTGTTGACTTTTGAAGCCTCAGCCAAACAATGGCATTTTACTATCCTATGAGACATAGAAATCATACACTTCTATGCTTAAAATTCTATCAAGGGAAATCACTTAGAATTACGTTTGCTTGTGAGTAAGGAAGACTCAAAATATCAGTGACCTAAGTAAGAACGAATAGTATTTTTATCTGAAATAACAATATACAGTGGGTAAAAGCCGATAGATATCATGGCTCTGCTCCCACAAGGTCCTCACAACTCGAATTCATTCTGTCTTTTTACTATAAAACAGATGACCCCAGATCTAAGGTCGCTTCATGGTCAAAGACAGGTATTCCTGCTTAAGTCATCACATCCATATTTCAGCAAGAAAGAAAGAAAATGAGAGAGAGAATAAAAAGAAGAAGAGACATGTAACATCTATTCTTTAAGGAATGCTACTTGGGCTACCAGTTGATACATCTGCTTATATTTCATTGGTGCAAATTTACTACCATTTACTACAAATTTACTACATTTAGCTGCAAGGGAAGTTGAGAAATGTGTTCCTCCCTCTTCCCTACTCTGAGTGACTATCACTACAGAAGTGGAAGGAACATATGCAGGTGACAATTACAAATCTCTCATCACCTTCCTTTAGTATTTAGAATAAAATCTAAGACCTGCAGAATACTAGATTATCTGGTCCCTGCCTATCTTTCTAGCCTCATAAGACTCTCCCCCTCTTACTCTGCTTCAGACACACGGGAATTCTCTGTGTTTCTCTGTACATTCCACACTCATCCCTAACTCCCAGTTTTGGCACCCGTGCTTCTTTCAACCAAGAATTTTTTTCCCTCAGATCTTCTCATTGATGGCTCCATCTAGTCATCCAGACCTCAGCTGGAAATTTACATCTCAGTAATGCCTTCCACAACCAGCTAATCTAGAGCAGTAAGTAGGAGTCTTCCCATCGCCACCATTGCTCTTTAAGAGACTCCATTGTCTTGACAGTAGGTGTGTTACTGTCTTACACAGTTATTGGCTGTTTATTATCTGCCTCCTCACAATAGCCCTAGAACAACGAGGGGCACTCTCTGTCTTTTTTGCCATTCAATTCTCAGTACTTACAACTCTGTCAGGCATATATAAGTACTTGACTTTTATTGAATAATGTATGCATATACTAATTTTTTAAATATGTAAAGCAGCTGTAAATGCCAGTGGCAATGTCTGAATGTTTTATAAAAGTTTTTCACAATGGTGGTTGTTTGTATTCACCCATCACTCCCCCCAAAAAACTCTTCTTACCAGATTCCTTTTTGTAACTAAGATAATACTAATATTTTTAAAAATGATTCTTAAAAATAATATAGTTTTCAAGAAATAAAAACTACTACACTTTACTTTTCTTGAGAAATGTGTACTGCATATTTCTGGGAAAATTCAGTAATTATAAATTTTTTTTTTAAAGTACCATTTCATTTCCTTAAAAACTCCTAAAGTCATTTAGATTTCCTGAATATATCCTTTAACAATCCATATGATATTTTTTTTTTCTTCCTCTTCAGTAGTCCTCATTGTATTCTTAGAACAAATACTGTTTATGTTCTTTGATTGCATATTTTGAGGTCCAGGCAAAAAAGCATGCCTTTTTTCCCATTGTAGATCATTCTCTTTCTACTTTGTTATGTGATTATTTCTGAAAGAATGTTGCTGCTTTTTGAAAATTGAGTAGTGGTAGGCAGCCTTATATACACAACCCCTGACTTGTAGGTTTACTTACCTGAACTGCATTTGTACACTGATTTGCTTAACAGAATTTCTTTAGGTTTTTCTTATAAAGTGTTTATATAATGGGAACCATTAATTTGTATTTTCTAAAATCAGGTATTTCCATAAATAAATACAAGTTTTATAGACTTTATAGTTTGAGAAAGTATCTCTAAATAATTTGAATGATCTGATCATCTCAATCCATGTATGTTTTTATATGCATCAAAAATAAATGTGTGTATACATGTGCAGCACCAATTCAAAACACTAATATGGTGAAACCTACTTTGCTTTTAATGGTCACATTCTACCATTTGATATTTTGTTCTTTTTTTCAAACTAAATGTTTTACATAAAGCTTCTAGAGAGAATTTATGCTTTTATTTTTCTGTACCTTGGGCAATTACCTCCTGAATGTTTGCATTATTCTTGCTTTCTTTGTTCACGTTCCGTGTCTCTGCCACTTAGAACTGATATGTATGTGAAAAGTTTCATATTCTCTCTAATAGGATATAGCGTCTTCCTCTGGAATACCTTAGTATTTTTTTTACCGCTTTTAACCTATTTTATTTTTACCTCAAACTTTGCGTATGTAAGGGTAAGTGTATATATGTACAAATAATGAGACATTATCTTAAGACATAGTCTTTCTCTAGCTATATATATTGATAACTCTATTAGATCATAAATATTTAGTGGGAAAAATGCTTGTGTTATTTACATTTTATCAGGTAAAATGCCAAATACTTGTCTTCAATAAAAACTGCATAACACTCATCTATATATATATGAAACCTATTTTGTATGAAGTTCCTCATGGTCTGAAAAAAATATTATTCAAATTATTGTTTCAATATGACCACCCTAGCTAAATCAGTTTCTACCTACTTTTCCCCTCTCTTTCTATCACATTACCCTACTTTATATTCTTTGAAGCAAATATCTGTACCTACTTTTTGAAAGTTAATATAATGTGCATGTATATAAAATAATTAATAACACACGTTATACCTGAAAGTGTAGTATGCATTGTCTGTTTCATAACTGGGAATATCAAGAAATTCAGTCAGTTGAAGGAAAATGCAAGGGAATAAAAATGGGACCTGCCCACTGCGGGAAATAGGGAGAACACTGTGGGTCTGGAAGCTCTTCTTTAGAAAGAATATGATATCCCAATAGTTGTAGTGTAAAGAAAACAACTGACATTACAAGTCTAATAATAGTAAGGATGTTCAACATCAATAGAGCTATTGGGCATCCATAAAAATGAAATATTTAAAAATGCACGGACAGAGTGATCGGTATTAAAGAAGTTTCTCAGCTGGTAAAAGGAGCCGCCATCAGGATTATAAGATGCTTAGAATGATCCTATTAATCAGAGAATCCAGACATCAACTCAATTACTGTGAATTAAATAAGAAAACTGTTACCACTCCAAGGCAAAAGTGAAGAATTAGGGTTGCAGGACCAAGTCAAACATAAATTCGTCCGAGTGGAAAAGTAGCAAAGGGACTAAGTTACAGAGATCTCCAAACTAGTCTAGAACACCCAATGGATCAACTGCCTAGGATTAGAATTGATTGTCTTGGCCTACCGAATGGGGTAGGAGGATAGAGCTGAAGGGAAAGAAGGTTGCAGATTTGGAAAACTGGCAGAAGCTAACATAATCATAAACATATTCATTAAAATATCTTATTTGTATATGTCATAATTATTATGTTAAACATTGTTTGAATCATGAAATAGTATCATATACTTTGTAATATATAGAGTCAATTAGCATACTATCTATATAATCTTAAAACATTGTCCTATTTCCTTATCGATTTCTACTGTATCTGAATAGCACGTGCACTATTACATACTTCTTTACTTTAAACTAAGTACCTTTAAATATTTAAATAGTTTTAACTTTTAAATGATTATATTATTAACGTTATAACAAGTGAAAAATGAGTAACAGGTATGATGAATTAAAAGTAGCTGGAGAAATAAATGCAATAAAAAACAATAATCAACTTGATTGATACACATGTCAAGATCCTAACTTTTCTGGCCAGTTTTTGCTGTTAAAAGAGGAAATTAGCACATGCTTAATGTGATATTAATGAATTTCCCTTTTATGTAATCAGAAAAATTATAAGGGAATAATTTTATAGTTCTGTGGTACAAATTTATGTAAGTTCAATGACTCTGCAGCCCCTAATATGTTCCACAGAACACTAGAACCTCGCTTTTGACAGGATATTCATGGAGTGAAGATTCCTTATTGTATGTGAACTGTAATCTCTCTAGGTTCAAGGAAAAATGAATAACAGACAAAGAAACCCCAGCCACAAATTGTCTACTCAACATTTTTTCACACATCAGCCAAATTCTTTCAAATAATTTGTATTTAGGGTCTATTGTCTTTATAACATAAAAACTTATAGGATGGCATGCATATTTAAATTCTTGAGTTGGGTTTTCCAAGTTTGAGTAACAAGACTGTATTTATAAAAATTTTTCTTCCAAATGAATCTTTTTGTCTTTCTCTCATTCTATCTAAAGCACACATTCTTCCCTTTTCTTAATCATATATGAACATCTCAATTACATGTACACATGTATGCTTAGAAACAAAATTTTAAAATTTAAAAAGAGCATATTTTATGCCAAGTACATTATTAAGACACCTAATATTTTCTTAATACAAACTCAGAGCTAATAAGTAATTACTTTGCAGATTTTTCTACATAGTTAGAAGTCTAAAACATGAATAATAACTTCATAGTTTGAGAATATATTTACTTGATGGTGTTGCCATGGAAATATCTGGGGAACTAGTTATCTTCTTTTAAAATACAAAATTTAGAAATCAATTGTGTTAGTCCGTTATTTTGTAATAACTTTAACCTGTAGATGTTGTAAACTTTAGTCAGGAAACTCAGCTTTCACCATTCATTAAAGAAGACATAAGTAATTTCCAAATGGAATGAGGCTCATCTCTCTATGGTAGGCACCTGTCTGTGGTAACAAGACTAAGCCACCACTTCATTATTCACATGCCACATGGCAGATGGTGGATGACAATGACCTTTAGTTATATTGTCCAGTGAGAAATTAAAGTTAGCTCGTAAATTGCCAATCTGCTGAGCCATCTGGTCTTTCACGGTAGATTTTTTTAAAGTCATTCACATGGTTTAGGAAAATAATTTATTGACCACCTATGTTCTGTATATTTAAGACTGTCTTACAATGGTGATCTGTAAACATTTTAGAATGTACAACAGGAGAGTATTCTCAAAATGCTCTATGTGAAATATGTGTGGTATATCTTATAGATAAATACTTTCAGAATATTTAAATTCCTTTTACATTAGATATTTTGACATCTCATATATTTTCTGCTGTGAGAGTGAGATGGGGTAGAGTATAAATATGCTAAATGTGAAATCATGTAGTAAACAACTTTTACTTAGAATTATCCGTAAATTTCCCTGAAATAAGTTTGTCTCATTGATAAGTAGGTTATTTATACTTTTCTAACACATGTATTTTGGCATTATCCCTGCAGTTTTAAAGGGAAATTAGAAGAATTTACATAAAATTTAAGACCAAAAACATTTTAACATGGCAAAATATTTCAATAACCCCTCATTCTACTCTTGATTTCCAGCAGATAATTTCTAATTTTTGACATTTTAATATGAGATACTCTAAAAAGTGAATTTCCTAGATGGTAGTGATGGTTGTGAAAGCTTTGGATATTTTATGGTTGTAATAAACTGAAATTGGTGTTCATCCCTGTGGAACTTAGAAATTATTTTAATTAACCATTTTACAATGAAAGATAGCATGTGCTAATTTTTCTTAAATTAAATATGATGCATTAAAACTTGTATAATATGGCATCTGTGATAACTCTTAAAACTAATATATCAATCAATTGTTTTCTGAAAGCAAAAATGAAAATAATGATTATACCAAGGAATAGCCAACCCTTTATTCAAACCAATTGCTTCCTTGGCAAACAGTCAATATGACTTACTTGCTTGTTTTTAAAAAAATTATCATTATTAATATTATTTTATAAAATAGGGACCATAGACATGAATGATCCATTTTTTAATTTTTTTTTTTTAATCCCAACTCTGTGGCTGCTAAATTGGTGATGGTCTCTGACTTTCAAGAGATTGCCAGATGAGGAAAGTGTAAACATGACACTTGACTTATCTATTTCCTGGCATTTCTTCCAGAGACCACTTTTCACTATGATTATTGCAGTGTGAAAAGAATCCATCCATCTGTCTCCTGGCTACAGTGTAGATGCTATATCTGCAATTGCTAAGGAGAGATGACAATAGAAAATACTATATAAGTGTACAAAATAATATACAGGATAAAGAGTTAAATAAAACTATAAAATGGCATTTGACCAAAAAATGTGAATGTTTGGAAATGCTTTAATTTAAGACTCTTTTCTAATAGAAATTTTTTTCCTCACCCATGTGTAAGGTAGTAGAGTATCCTAAATGTCAGTCACGTTTCACAAATGTACATACTACCTTAAATATTATTTGTTTACTATTTTACTTTAAATTGGTTTGTTATTTGAGACCTAAAGATTTTAATGTAAATTTTATTCATAAATGGAAGACTAATATCATTACCACCATATAACTAAGAATAAATGTAATAAAAAGAAAAGAAATGTAAAAGTTTATAGGGATGTTTTTGCCTATCAATGGCTCTAACCTGAGGACTTCTATTTCTTTAGTGAAAAGGGAATTGTCAAGTATTAGAGAAATACTCAATGTAGGGTATTTCCAAACTGCAGCTCTCTCCTTGACTAATACAAAAGTATGTAAATAGAAGTAAGAATCAAATCATTTTCAAATTCTCTCAAGCAATATCATTAGAGTCTTTGGCTATGTACCATATAAAATCATCTCTGCATTTCACATTTTGGAAAGCCTGAAAAAAATGTTAGACATTGGAGTCAGAGCTATCTAAATTTGAATCCCAGTTTTGCAATTTTCCAACTTTGTGTCTTTGGGGAACTCATAATTGCCCAGCTTTCACTTTTTTATCTTTAAAAACAGGGGCCGGGCACGGTGGCTCACGCCTGTAATCCTAGCACTCTGGGAGGCCGAGGCGGGCGGATTGCTCAAGGTCAGGAGTTCGAAACCAGCCTGAGCAAGAGCGAGACCTCGTCTCTACTATAAATAGAAAGAAATTAATTGGCCAACTAAAAA
>CAUYRT010075968.1:0-32726 GCA_963574885.1 Lepilemur ruficaudatus
ACAGGCATGTGCCACCATGCCTGGCTAATTTTTTCTATATATTTTTAGTTGGCCAATTAATTTCTTTCTATTTATAGTAGAGACAGGGGTCTCGCTCTTGCTCAGGCTGGTCTCGAACTCCTGACCTTGAGCGATCTTCCTGCCTCAGCCTCCCAGAGTGCTAGGATTACAGGCATGAGCCACCGCACCCGGTTAAATCCACAAATTCTTGCTATTGTGTTACAGTATTCAGTACAGCAACATGCTGTACAGGTTTGTAGCCTAGGAGCAACAGGCTACATACCATACAGGCTAGGTGTGTGGTAGGCTACACCATCTAGGTTTATGTAAGTACAGTATACTCTATGATATTTGCACAACCACAAATCACCTAACAACACATTTCTCAGAATGTATCCTGTTGTTAAGCAAAGCATGACTGTAATTAAAATGGTTTTTCTCCTGTTAATCTGTCCTTTGTCAATTTAATTTGTAGCTCAGCCAGAGAACATAGAAGGGTAGAGGAAAGCCATTTTTCTCTCCCTTACAGCGCCATCTGAGGCTCCCAGCACCACACTTGTACACAGCAGGCATTTAGTAAAGGCTTCAGGGCAAATGCAGGTAAGCCCGACTACTTTCTCATAATTTTATTTCTGGCAAAGATTTCTTTACTCAAAAGAGGCCTTTCCCTAGGTAAATGAGGACATTTGCCTTCTGATGCAGGCCACCCTTGGTGAGTTGGGCCATTAGGTCCCCATTGTCCTGGGGCCTGCTGTCCTCTCATTAAGCAGAACATGTAGGTTGCAGATCAGTGGAGCTGGGAAAAGGAGTCCGGGGGCAGGGAGGCTCTTCTGATCTCTAGGCCTTTCCTGACCATCAACCTTTCACCCTGTTCCCAGATATGAAACTAACACACAGACAGACAGTACATAAGAGAGGGTGTATGTCAGGGAATGTTCACTTCCTGGACAGCTCAAGCCCCATTAATGCCTGCAATCACAGTGTAGTGGAAGGGACCCTAGGCTAATTACCTTGAATCAGAAAACCTGGGTTTTAACCCCAGCTACATGACTGCTCTGTGATCTTAGGCAAGCCATACCTGCTCTCTGAGTCTTGGTCCCTTTCTCTGTGAAACAGAAGGATGACATAGATGATTTCTGAGGTATAGCTAGTAACTAGTGCCATGAGGCTTTGATTTATTCCTTGAAGTAAGGGACGCGAGGGGATGTTTCTGCAAGGGTGGAGGGTGGCAGGACAGGAAGGGCAATGGAACTGGGGTGTCTGTACCTAAGCACCATCAAGTTCAGTACTCAGATAGGGCCTTTGAGCTGTCACTCAAAGCATTCCCTAGGAATGGAGGAGGGTGGTACCTGGTTATCTAGTAACCCCCGGGGCTGTGAGGAGCTAGGGGAAGTAACCCAAGCCAGAGGGGCCATTCCAGAGCCAGCCGCAGAGAAGACTGAAGGAGGTAAGGTGTCCTGAAGGAGGTAAGGTGTCCTGCTTCGGGGAGATCCCCAGACTGGGTGGGAATAGTCAGGACTGCCCCTTGAAAAGGCAGGATTTCTGGGTATTCTTAGAAGCTGGGAGAATATCTTTAAAAAGAGAATGCACTGCCCCTGCCTGCCCCTCCTAAGAAAGGGGTAAAAAAATAAAAGAAGAAGAAGAAGAAATTGGGAGGGGCGACAGCCCCTGGGTTTTTCCACTTCTTTTCCCATCCCCTGGGAGGAGGGTTCATGAAAAGGCTTTGCTTTTTAAGGGGAAAGATACTAAAAGGATATACCCACTGATGAGATGAATGTATTTGGGTTTAAGAGGGCTCTTGAGACCAGAGCAGGATGTCAAGGGACTGGAATCAGCCAGCGGACGAAAAGCCGTGGAGACCAGGAGAGAGATTGGCCTTGAGGCAGGGACGGGGCAGTAAATGGGGATAGGGAATCCTGCTCTCCAGGAGGTTGGCTCCTTGCAAATTCAATTGCCTGTTCGGCTTTGAGCCCCCAGTGCCTAGTATGGTCCTGGCACATAGCTGGCACTCGCTGAGTATTTGTTGAACTGACCTACACTGCATCTTGAGACTAGACCGCAGGAGTGCCTGGCTTATGAGTGGGTGGGTGCATGTGGCGGCACAGTATGAAGGGGAGGATGGAGGAGAGGCCGTGTATGTGCTGTTTTCTCATCCACTTATTTGTTCATTTCATAAACATGTTTCACCAATGTAAAATATTTGTAACAGAAAATCTACCGTGTTAACCATTTGAAAGTGTATGGTTCCATGGCATTAAGTACACTCACATTTTTGTGCAACTACCCCCACCATTCCTTTCCAGAACTTTTCCATCTCATTCAGTGAATATTTACTGAGAATCTAGTATGTGCCAGATCCTTCAGGTTGTTCCAAATTTAGTGGGGGAGAAAGACAAGAAAGTCAGCAGCTCTGACTCAGTGTGATAAATATCATAAAAGACAGGTATAGGGCACGGCGGGACCACAGAGTACCCAGCTGGTTGCTGGTTGAGAAGAAGGGGCTTTGTAAAGGAAGCTGTTACTGGATTTGAGTCTTGAAGGGGGACTAAGAATTAGTCAGGACGTCAGAGTGAGAGTTGATACGGTGCCCAACGGGGGAGATGAAGCAGAGTAAGATGTCAGAGAAATCCGGGAAACCCTGAGGGTCACACCAGGGCAAGGGTGGAGCTGAACTGCCCTAAAGGGATCCTGCTCTAGGGGAAGCCAAGGCTGACTTCTGACTTCTCCGTTCCCCACTGTCAGCCCTATGTCTTCCCCCAACCCTGAGGATATCCTCCCCCAGGAGCCTGAGCCTGAGCCCTCAGGCTCCAAGAAGAAAAAGAAGAAAAGAAAGTGGCTGCAGCCAGAGGCCAGCATCCAAGCCCTCACTAGGGCTGGCCACCGGGCCCTACAGGCCGGCTGGAACCATGAGGCCTTGACCAGCTTCCAGAGGGCATTCCTTCTGGCCTCCGAGACCCCACAGACCAGGGACAGCCCTGTGCTCCAGGCCTGTGCCTTCAACCTGGGGGCTGCCTATGTGGAGACTGGGGACCCAGCCAGAGGCCTTGAGCTGCTCCTGCAAGCCCAGCCTGAAGAGAAGGCACAAGGCAGGTGTCACGGTGACCAGTGCTTCAATGTGGCTTTAGCCTACCATGCTCTTGGTGACCTGCCTCAAGCTTTGGCCTGGTACCACAGGGCCCTGGGCCACTACCAGCCACAGGGTGGCCAGGGGGAAGCCCAGGCAAAAATGGGAGCCTGCTACCAGGCTCTGGGACAGCCTGAACTAGCAGCCCACTGCCTGCAGGAAGCAAGCCGGGCCTATGCCCAAGCAAGGCAGCCCCGAGCTGCAGCCCTGGCATTGGGGGCTGCGGCAGGGTGTATGCTGAAGAGCGGGCGGCATGGGGTAGGTGAAGTCGTGCAGGTGCTGGAGGAGAGCCGGAGGCTTGCTGAGAGGAGTACTGAGCAGGGACTTCTGGGTGAGGCCTTTGTGTAGGGAAGGTGTGGGATCTGGGAAGACACAGAGTCTGGTGATACCCTAAAGGCTGGGGAAGGGGACAGCGGGGGCCTGGAGGCGTGGGGCAAGGCTGCACCAGCACAGCCTTAGTTACATCTGATCTGGCTACCAGTGACCCTGGCTATGCCCTCTAGGGCACCTCTATAATGACCTAGGCCTGGGCTACTCCCAGCTCCAGCTGTTCCCGCTGGCCGTGGAGGCCTTCCTGCAGGCCCTGCCCCTGTGCCGGGGGCCAGGAGAGCAGGCCACGGTGCTAAGAAACCTCGGGATGGCCCACAATGCCCTCGGCAACTATCAGGAAGCTCGGAAGTTCCACCAGAAGGCTGCTGACCTACATGGTGGGTGCCAGGGGGTAGGGAATGGGACTGGGACCAAGGGACTAAGGAGGGTTCCAGCAGAGGCCCCAAAGCTTAAGGGTAGATGGACCCCTAGGACCAATTACGGGGCTTGGAAGCCCACAACCAGGGCAGTGAGGGCTGGGAGTACAGTAGATGGGATAGCCAGACAGGACGGAGGGTTGTGGGCCCAGAGGCTAAGGCCTGGGGTTGGAGGTAGCAATGGGCAGGGGAGGGTACTGGCCAGGAGAGGAGGCCTGAAGTGGAGCCCAGTCCCTCCTCTGTTTGTGTGACACTCAGCAAATCACTTTCTCTCTCTGAGCTTCAGTTTCCATGCATGTATATAAATGGGGCTATTGACACCTGCCTTGCCTACCTTACAGGGTTGTTGCCTGACTCAAACCAGTCAGGTGGACACATTCAGGCCAATACTCAGGATGAGGACAGGCTGGGTATTGAGAGTTCAGACCTCTTTGGTCCATCTGGAGGCATGCCAAGGCTGGACACTGGGATTCCTCGGAACCCTACCTTGGTTTCTGGGGGGCAGGGTCCTGATGCTCCAGCAGCCAGAGTCCCTTCTTAGCATGGGGTGGGCTCTGTCATCAGGCTCTGTGGGGCAGCGGTGGGAGCAGGGCCGGAGCTTTGGCAGCCTGGCATTTGCATTGAGCCAACTGGAGGACCACAAGGCTGCCAGAGACAACTACCTGCATGCCCTGCAAGCTGCCCGGGACACTGGTAAGGGTGAGGGGGTTAGCATGTGACTTGGGGAGGTGCCTGAAGGCTGAGGGTCTTTGGGGCTGGTGGGGAGGCAGGTGGGGACAGGTGGGGAGTACCTCTGCAAGGGTGGGTCAGTGGGGTAGGGAGCTGTGAGAGGACCTTTCAGGCTCTCTTCCTCAGGGGACATGAAGGGGCAGTGGCAGGCTTGTGAAGGGCTGGGGGCTGCTGCAGCCAGACTGGGGCAGTATGACCAGGCCTTGAAGTACTATAAGGAAGCGCTGGCTCAGTGTCAGGTGAGACCCCCCCATCCCAGAATCCACCTCTTCCCTGCTATCCCTCCACCAGGAAGCCTCCCTTCACCAGAAGTCCTGTCTTCTCTCCGCCACTCATTCACTCATCAAACATGCATTGGACATATTGTGTGCTAGGCCTGGGGATCCTGTTGTGAGGAAGAGTCAGTCTCTGTCCATAATTCTGAGCAGATGGTGGCAGAGCCCTGGGAAAAGCATGGGGATGGGATAGAAAAGAGGGGAGACAAATCTCCCTTCCCTCCTCCCTTTCCTGTTTCCTTCTTTCCCAACCCCTAAAGGACTACAAAGTCCAGGCCTCCCCATTACCCTATTATCCACCCTCTCCCCAGAAGGAGCCAGATTCTGTGCGAGAACGGCTGGTGGCCAAGCTGGCAGACGCCATGAGGACCCACTTGGGCCAGGTGGGGCTGGTCCAGGCTCACCCCCTGGTGAGATGACACCTGAGACAAGGAGCGAGGGGTGGAGAAAGGTTACCCAGGGAAGGGGTTGGTGGTAAGCAGAGCTGATGTTCTCAGAGATGCTGTGCTTGACTGCTCATCTGTGTTCATCTGCTCTGAGCCTGCCTATGGGATAGATATCTCTTTCCAGGGGGTGGACAGGTGGGCAGGCGATCGTGGCTCATTTCCAACACAAAGGGCTGTTTCAGGGCTTTGGCTAGGTGGTAACAGGCCCATTCGGTGAAGGCCAAAGGGTGTGATAAAGAATCCTAAACCTTGGCCGGGTGTGGTGGCTCATACCTGTAATCACAGCACTTTGGAGGGCCAAGGTGGGAGGATCACTAAGTCCAGGAGTTTGAGACCAGCGTGGGCAACATAGTGAGACTCTGTCTCTACAAAAAAAAAAAAAAAAAAAAAAAACATTAGCTATGCATAGTTGCGTGCACCTGTAGTATTAGCTATTCAAGTGGCTGAGGCTGGAGGATCTCCTGACCCCAGGAGTTCGAGGTTACAGTGACCTATGATTAGCCCGCTGCACTCCAGCCTAGGTGACAGAGCCAGACCCTGTCTTTTTTTTTAAAAAAAAACGCTATGGGCGATGAGGTAGGAAGTTTTAAGTCCTTGGCTGCAGTTCCCTAAGTGGCCGCAAGGTGGGGATAGTGCTCCAGGGAAGTCCCTCCAGGTCTCCCGGGTACATTTCTCTGTGGATCTCCACCGTGTTCTTCCTTCTCCGGCTCTGCTTCACCCTGTCTCTACCTCCGTGTCTCTCTTCATAGTTCGTTGTCTCTCCAACGGCCTCCTCCCTCACACTTTGAGACACCCTCGGAAAACCTCTTTCCACCCCAGGAATTGAAATTATAATCTTTATTATGTATATTTAATAGGTTTTATGTCCTCTTATTTTAAAGACTAGGACACCACATTTACAATCTGCAAGCAAAATTAAATTATCTTGGTACAAGCAGAGGATTGGAGTGGGGGTCAGAAGACCCAGGTCCCGTCCAAGGTCAGCTACCAGCTCTCTGTGACTTGGCCCTGTGAGGCTCCAGACAGGATGGGATGGTTGTCAGGTTCTGGCCTAGTCTGATAGTCCCTAAGCCTGAACTCTAACTTGAGAGTTACTAAGTGGGGACCTTAGCAGAACAAAGGGACTCACCCTGGCATTTTATTCTCAGAGACAATCAGCACACTTCAGGTTGTCACTATCACGTAAGTCTGTCTCTTTGGGGCCATCGTGTCTTCCTGCAGGTAGATGGAGGGAACATAACACTCTTGCACACATACACAGCCAGGACGGTTTTTCTCAAATCCATTCTTTCTTTCTTTCTTTTTTTCTTTTTGAGACAGAGTCTCACTCTGTTGCCCGGGCTAGAGCGAGTGCCATGGCGTCAGCCTAGCTCACAGCAACCTCACACTCCTGGGCTCAAGCGATCCTTCTGCCTCAGCCTCCCGAGTAGCTGGGGCTATAGGCATGCACCACCATGCCCGGCTAATTTTTTCTATATATTTTTAGTTGTCCGATTAATTTCTTTCTATTTTTAGTAGAGACGGGATCTCGATCTTGCTCAGGCTGGTCTCAAACTCCTGACCTTGAGCGATCCGCCCGCCTCGTGCTAGGATTACAGGCGTGAGCCACCGCTCTGGGCCTCAAATCCATTCTTTTTATCCCCCTTCATTCCCAGACCTCGGCTCCAGGAAGGCCCCAGGCTCCGGGTAGGGCCTGCCGCGCGGCGGGGACCCCAGCCAGGGTGCTAGGCAGCGCCGCAGAGGCACAGCGCGGGTGAGGGGGCGGAGCTTCAGGATGGGCGTGGCCTCCGGAGGGTGTTGGGAGGTGGCTTGGTAGCGTGGGACTTCGCTCCTACCCGGGGAGCAGGTGGCTGGTTGCTGCTCTGCCCTCCGCGCCTGTTCCCTACCCCCACAGGTCTGCCAGTGGGTGGGAAGTCGAAGAGCTTGAGACGGGCCACGGGAAGAAAAGAGAGGAGGGGTCGGCGAATGTTCTCGAGACTCCTGGGCCTGGGAGAATGCAGCGTGAGTTGATGCAGGCCGTCCCTGGCCGTGCCTCTCCTGCCCACACGTGTGGCACTCTCCCCCACCCCTCTTGCTTTCCTCACTACCCATGCCTCTATTCCCCCTTCTGCTCCCCAACCCCCAGAACAGCCCTCCCCCTCATTTCTGTTTGTTTCTGGAGGCCCTGGCCCATTCTGCCCCCACCCCCAACCCTTTCTAGAATCATGTCTTGCTGCTCTCATGGCTTTCTTTTTTTTTTTCTCATGGCTTTCTTAACTTTGCCTCTTAGAGCGCCAAGGTTTGTTGAAAGCCTGCTACATGCCTAGTACCACGCTGGGTGCTTTTCTTACCCCAGCTCAGCGGTCCCCAACCTTTTTGACACCAGGTACGGGTTTCGTGGAAGATAGTTTTTCCGCGGACTGGGGAAATGAGGGGGCGTCGCCGTCTGGGCTCTGCCTCAAATCATCAGGCGTTGGATTCTCATCCAAGCGCAACCTGGATCCCTGGCATGCGCAGTTTCCAGGGGGGTTCGCGCTCCAAAGAGGGTCTGATGTCGCCGCCAATCTGACCGAGGGCGGGGGCATCGGGCGGTGATGCGAGCGATGGGGAGCGGCTGTGGGTGCAGGAGGGGCTTCTGGGGCTTCACTCGCTCATCCACCGCTTGCCTCCTGCTGTGCTGCCCGCTTCCTGGCCCCAGCTCGCTGTTCATTAGTCTCTTTCCCCTAAAGGCTTGCAACTGTGGGAGGAGAGTTCCTTGTTACTTGTTGAGCTGACCTGAATTTACTGATGTCTTTTTTTCAATGTGTTTCCTTCCAGGCACACTGAATCATTCCCACCATCTAGCTTCTATCTAGTTGGCCCATGTGTACCAAGCACCTGACCTGTAAAGGGACAGTTCTTTACACACCCTCTGTGTACAGTGACCAGTGCATGCCCAACACCATCACCCACCCCCACCCCCCACCCCCGCCTCCATATTCTTCTTTCAGATCTTTCTCTTTCCACTGTGATGGTTCTTGGTACAGAAAGGCCTGTGGTGAATGTGTCTGTTTCTCTCTGTCCAGGTCCAGGACCCACAGCCCATCTTCCATTTGGAGGTCCAGGCCCTCCCAGAGTGGAGTACCCTGGCATCCTGGTACCCAATGGCTCCCAAGCCAATAGGTGGGTCCCTGGGGGAGGGAGGCAGGGAGGCTTGGAGAATGACAAAGAAAGTAGAAGATGTGGCTGGGGATGATTTTAATGGAACATGACCACTGTTAGAGGAAGCTGTGATCTGGTGCTTGGGACATAGGGCCCTGAGTCTTTGTCTTTGCTCTTTAGCAATCTGAACAACCCTCACCCAGCTTTGGAGGCCAGGGGTGTCCCCTGCCTCCTGCAGGGCCTGATGGTAGGCCTCAGAAAAAAAGACAGTCCTGTAAAATGGGGGGACGTGAAACTTAAGTCTACTGCCTCCTGCTCTGGAGCCCACCAGCAGAGGTAAGGCTTAGAGAAGGCATGGGGAAGCTGGAGCCAGGGCAGGCTGCCTCCTGCTCTTTCCCCAGTACCCTCACTGGCACGCCCCTCCCTGCCTCTTTCAGGTCACCCAGATGGCACAGTGAAACCCTCAGCAGGAGCCCCCAGAGGAAACCCACAGAATCTGGCTTCTGCATAGTCATGTGACCTCCACCCTGCTGGCCATAGCCCTCATCTCTGCAGAACCTGCACCAACAAACACACTCTGGGGGTTTCAGGGGACTGAGCCTTTCCCAGCAGTACAACCCTGTATGGACAGGGAACACAACATACGCAGCCAGTGGTTTCCTGAGGAGGCTGGCGAGGGCTTTGCAGTCTCAGCTCTGAGAGGCTCTGTTTGCTCCTCACTGGGATTTTTGGACTCAACAGGTATTCAAAAAAAAAAAAAAAAAAGCAAAATGGATGGTGAATTTCACTTTTTTTCCTGGATCCAAACCTCATGATTGCCACAGCCCTTGCAGTTCTAAAAACTATGACTTCTTGGTCAAGGGGCTTTGGAGTCACTGACTCTCCAGTCCTCCATTTTCTCATGTGATATATTAATAATACTACAGAAGATACGTCTTCCTCCATGAAAGACAGGGGATGCTGGGCGCAGGCTCAGGCCCACAGCCTGTAGGACAGCTGCTGCCAGCAGCCCAGCAACAATGATATCATGTAACATTTATTGAGCACTTGGCACATGTTCCACACTAAGTGCTTCACAAGTGTTTTCCCCTTTAATCCTTGTGAGTTTATGAGGTACTATTATTACTATTATCCCCTTTCACAGATTAGGAAAATAGAGCACAAAGCTTAAAGCAGTTTGAATTTCCAGGTTACACAACTAGTATGTTAAGAAGTTGGAATTCAAACCTAGGCAGTGAGCATCTTCTAGAATGCTGTGCAGTTCCGCTCCCACAGCTAAGCCATGGCTTACCCAGAGTTAGTTGTGAAGTATGTTTATGCTGGTTGTATGTGTTACTGTAATTTGTAATTTAATTAAATATTATATATGTTGAGGAACTAAGTCAAAACAAGTGTCATTTCTATGAAAACTAAGTTGGATCTTTAGAAGATTTGACTAACGTGAGTCACTTTTAAAAGCTGCCATGGGCAGAGGAGGCTAAGATATCTATCTGTCCAGGAGACTACCCAGAGGAGCCCAACAGCCAGATTCCCCCGTTTTAATACGTCTGAAGTTGCCTATTGCAGTATCACAAACCACCCAAAACTTGATGACTTAAAATGACAACAATGTATTCTTTTTCATGAAAAAAAAAAGCTGCTGTGTGCTATGTTGGACAGAAGTGGTGAAAATGGAAAAAAAACTGTGGAATTAGATGTGAGCAAGGAGATTGCAAATTCCGAGAAAATCATAAAAATCTAAATAAATTCTGCACACAGGTTGCTTCAAATGTGGCGTTAGTTGTTTCACCTTAAGGAAGCAATCTGGAAATTGCAGGTGATAACATAACTGGTGAGGTTTATGTAAGAAAGATGGAAAACTCCAGTCACCGGCCCCATCCTCAAAGAAAAGACCCCTGGCCCCACTTTGACAGATGGAAAATAAATGTATTTTTTAAGTTGAAAACAAAATAATCTATGCCTGATAATGTCAGATAAGAGGATATAGGGGAGGCAGAACTTACCCTCTTAGGGTCTCTGGCTGGACTTGAGAATTAAGTTGATGTAAAACATATTAACAGGAGAAAAGTGTATAGATCTACTTAATACACACAAGAGACCTCGTAAGGAAATGAAGAGCCAAAGAAATGGCAAAACCTAAATGTTTTATACTAGGTTCAACAAAGAGAGACAACTGTGGAAAAGCAACTAAAATATATAGGGAGGCTAAAGGAAGATAAGAGTTATTTTAACAAGGTCTATTTGTACAGAATTCTTTCAGCCTCAATCCCGTCTCTGGGGATAAGAATGCTTCATTCCTCCTGGTATAAGGAGGACATCTTTCATGTGGGAGTTTTATTTCCTGCTTTCAGGAAGAAAAGGAGAGGTTAGAGTGCCCTTCTTGTACCTACTGGTTTTCAAGTGCCTTTAGCTAAAAGGCATCCTTACGCCAAAGTGGCATATTTTGAGGTGGCATATTCTGCCACTGTTCAAGGGCTTCTACTATACTGTCAACTAGGAGATTTTGAGGATTCATTAAAATATTTGTAGAGGACCCACTAGATGCTAGGCATGGCAGGTACTAGGGACACAGCTATTAATCTTCCTTACCTAAATGGAGCTTATTATCTTGTCAGGTGTTCAAGATGTCTTGATTAGGTAGGACATAGGTTCACCAGCCATAACAAAAGCCCATGTAACAGTGCTTTTAAACAAAACTTTCATTCTCATTTAAGCACCCCAGGGCTGATATGGTGGCTTCATGGAGCATGGGGACCCAGACAGGATGCTCTGCCATTCTTAATATGAGATTTCTGTCTCATGGTCTTAAATGGTTGTCTCAGCTCCAGCATGACACCTTCATTCCAGCCAGTAAGAAGAAAAGAGGAAGTGGGAGAAAACCGTTTTTGTTTTTGTTTGTTTGTTTTTTTTTTTGAGACAGAGTCTCACTCTGTTGCCAGGGCTAGAGTGCCGTGGCGTCAGCCTAGCTCACAGCAACCTCAAACTCCTGGGCTCAAGCAATCTTTCTGCCTCAGCCTCCCAAGTAGCTGGGACTACAGGCATGTGCCACCATGCCTGGCTAATTTTTTCCATATATTTTTAGTTGGCCAATTAATTTCTTTCTATTTACAGTAGAGAGACGGGGGTCTGGCTTTTGCTCAGGCTGGTCTTGAACTCCTGACCTTGAGCGATCTTCTCGCTTCGGCCTCCCAGAGTACTAGGATTACAGCGGTTTTTTTTTTTGTTGTTGTTGTTGTTGTTTGTTTGTTTTTAAGAGTATGACCTCGGAATTGCATATATCATTTCAGCTTTGGTCACAATTTAGTTATATGGCCATGCCTAGCTGCTGCAAGAGAGGCTAGAAAATGTAGTGTGTAGCTGGACAGCCATGTGGCCAGATAAAACTCAGGGGATCTGTTGCCAAAGGAAAAAAAGAGAATGGATTTTGAGGGACAAGTAACAGCAACTGCCACACAGTAGTATTGCTATTGGATCTGACCAACCCAATGGCAACTGTCACTGGCTTTACCATTTAATAGGCTGTAATATCTTAGGAAAATTACTTCTCTCTGCTACTCAATTTTCTCATCTATAACAGGGTAAAAATACAGCATTGGGTTGACAGGACTAAATTTGATAATATATGTAAACCATCTGGAACATAGCGGGTGCTCAATCCATGTGTCCTACCTGAATTGGTTTTGAAAGCATTTCCCAAAGAAAACTCCAAAAGTCTGAATGGCAGGAACAAGATGTACTAGATTTTGGACGCTGCCTTTCTGGTCTGTTTTATATTCCCCATTTGGTTGTTGTATAAATTCTGGGTATGTGTAGTGGGATATCTTTGTGTCATTATTTTATAGTTACATCTCATCATAATGAAGTCAGTGGTGACAACTCCTTATATACATCATATTTCTGCATTTGGTAAGGCAATTCAGGATAGAATAATGCTTGAGTGGAGACTCTAAGTCAGGCTGCTTGGATCTCAGTTCCACTGACAGCTATCACTGTATCATTGGGCATGTCATTCAATATCTTTGAGCCTCAGGTTTCTTATCTGTAAAATCGGAATAATAATAGGGTTGCTGTGAAAATGAAATGATTCATGTTAGCATTTGGCATGTATAAGTGTTCAAAAATGTTATCCATGTCAAAGAAACATGTTATGTTTTAGACATGAATTTTCAAAATCACCAAATTTATTTCCTCAAACAGACCTGTAGGGAGTCTTGGATAATATGTAAAAGTGAAGCCACTTACATACTGAAGTTAGAAAATAAAGTTAGTGAGGTCTTGGGTAAGATTATCCTATTGTACACCAGCATATATAGGTGTGTACATTACAATTTAGATGAGTAAACACAATTTCCCACCTCAAAGTCTTGCCAAATTCAATTTCCCACAACAAACATGTAAAACAAGCATAGCTGGAAGCCAAAGGTACATCCCACAGGAGATGATAAATCTCTTATATTTAAAAAGGAGAATACCAGAAGAGTAGTTGAAAGCAGGATGGGTTCTTGCCATTCTGAGTGAACTAGCCAGGAATTCATTTCATGGTATAGAGTAAGAATTTATCTAGCATAAAAAGAGGACCTTCACATCACCTTTGTGTTGGCTTGGGCTGTGGTAACGAAATATCATAAACTGGGCGCTTAAACAACAGAAATTTATTCTCTTACAGTTCTGGGGACTGGAATTCTGGTATCAGTGCCAGCAAGGTGGGAGTTCTTGCAGGCAGGGGGGAAGGGGAGTGGCGGGGAGGGGAGAGCTCTTATACTGGCACTAATTCTACCAGACTAGGGCCTAGCTCTTAAGAGCTCAACTAATCCTAATCACCTCCCAAAGTCTTCATCTCCAAATGCCATCACATTTGAGGTTCGGGTTTCAACATATGAATTTGGGAGGGGACACAAGCATTCAGTCCGTAACAATCTGGATAATTATCTTTTTTTTTTTTGAGACAGAGTCTCACTCTCTTGCCTGGGCTAGAGTGCCATGGCATCAGCCTAGCTCACAGCAACCTCAAACTCCTGGGCTCAAGTGATCCTCTTGCCTCAGCCTCCCGGGTAGCTGGGACTACAGGCACACACCACCGTGCCCGGCTAATTTTTTTCTATTTTTTTAGTTGTTTGGCTAATTTCTTTCTATTTATAGTAGAGACGGGGTCTCACTCTTGCTCAGGCTGGTCTCGAGCTCCTGAGCTTAAGCAATCCTCCCGCCTTGGCCTCCCAGAGTGCTAGGATTACGGGCGTGAGCCACCGCACCTAGCTTGGATAATCATCTTTACCTTAGCGCCTTAAAGGTAACTGGTTTGTTATTCCCCAGCGTTTTCCCTTAACCATGCAACAGAGTGTGTTCACATTCTCAGAAGTACTTGAATAAAATTTATTCTTCCTCTCAAGATTTCTAGTGAAACATTATTGTGACCTGGAGCCTATGGTTTCAACTAATTATTATTATTTTTTAAGAGATTGGCCTTGCTCTGTCGTCCAGGCTGGAGTGCAGTGGTGAGATCATAGCTCACTGTAACCTCGAACTCCTGGGCTCAAGCAATCTTCCCACCTCAGTCTCCCAAGTAGGTGGGGCTATAGGGAAATGCCAACATGCTACGCTAGTTTTTTTTGTTTTTGTGTTTTATTTCGTAGAGACGGGGTTTTGCTATGTTGCCAAGGCTTCAATTACATTTTTAACTGTAGCTTAGTCAACATATTTAAGGTTTACAATTTTCTATTTCTGCAGCTATTATCTTGGTAAAGGGGGTAATATGATTAGGGAAGTACAGCGTAATAGATACCCTGGTAAAAAACAGAGGTAGGGGAAGCTAATGTAGTGGAAAGTAGGGCTCTAAGTTATATAAAACGCTCACTAGTGTAAATAAGAATATTAGCTTAATTTATGCACCAGGTGCCACGCCCTCTGCAACGGTTTTGTATGTCATCTTATGAAGTATGTACCCAGCATCCCTGTTGTATATCCGAGACACTGACACCAGGAGTGTCCACGTTCACTCAGCTAGTAAGTGGTGGGGAAGGAATCCAGGCTAAGTGCTGTGCCATACAGCTGTCTGAAAGAGATACAAAACCGTGAATTATTATCAAAGGGCAGGTGGGAGCAAAGCACTTTGGGACATTCGGAAATGTGTCATCTCTAAACGCTCTCGAGAAGGGCTAGGATCCAGGCTGTAAGACAAGGTGCACGGGAGGTCTAGCCCAGGTAGCACGATCCTCAGCCTACCTTTGTGCTGCAAAAGGGCCCGGGAGCCGCTAGAACCTCGCGCCCGCCGCCGCCTCCGGGCCACTTCCGGAACGCGCGTGCCGGCTCGGCCTCTCCGGGGGCGGGGCGAGCTCCGCGCATGCGCTGTGGCCGGGCGGGCCGGGGGCGCGCGTTCTGCGAGCTGGATGTCTGGGCTCAGGGCACTGCTGGGGCTGGGACTGTTAGTTGCCGGCTCGCGTGTGCCGCGAATCGGAAGCCAGGCCGGCGCCTGCCGCTTAGGACGCACCTGGTGGGGACCGCAGCGACCGAACTCGGGTGGCCGCTGCTACTCAGAGGTCATGGCGAGCACAGCGGTGAAGTACCTGAGGTAGGCGAAACTCCGGACCGGCACGCGGGGCGCAGGTCTCGCGTCGCCTGCTCTCCCTCCGGAGGGCGGGACCCGGGACGGCCGCGCCGCCTGCGCTACGGAGCACCCGAGGGGCGGGAACTCAGGCTAAGGGTTTCCTTCAGCCAGGAGGAGGCCCAGGCTGTGGACGAGGAGCTGTTTAACGAGTACCAGTTCAGCGTGGACCAACTTATGGAGCTGGCTGGGCTGAGCTGTGCCACAGCCATTGCCAAGGTCAGTGGCACAACTCTCGGCCTTTGGGAGAAACGAGGGAGGAGTCACTGCTCAAGTCCCCAGGCCTAGGCCCAGAGGGGTGGGAGAGACAGCTGGGGCAACCCTGTTACTGTCTGAAACTCCTATGAATTCCCCTGACTCCACCTCCAGGCATATCCCCCCACGTCCATGTCCAGGAGCCCTCCCACTGTCCTGGTCATCTGCGGCCCAGGGAATAACGGAGGAGATGGCCTGGTGTGCGCTCGACACCTCAAACTCTTTGTGAGTATGTGGGGGAGAGACCATGGGGGAAGGCATGAGGATTCTGGGATCTGGGGTTGAATGACCACTTTCCTTCTAGGGCTACCAGCCAACCATCTATTACCCCAAAAGGCCTAACAAGCCACTCTTCACTGCATTGGTGACCCAGTGTCAGAAAATGGACATCCCTTTCCTTGGTGAAATGCCCCCAGAGGTAGGTGGCCCTATTTCAATACCTCGACTCCCCAGTAACCTCTGCCTGTGCTCTGCTCTTCCTTCATGTTTCCAGGCTGAGCTCGTTGTAACATGTGGCACAGAAGGTGCCCAAAGGATGCTATTTGAATAGAAGGCGTGTGAGAGCCTTCTTCATAAGGTGGGCTCCATGAATCCCCAACATCACCTTCTCTAAGGCTTCCTTTCTCCTTCATCTTCCCTGATCACTCCTTCCTCTGTAGTCAGATCTTCCCACCCTAGCATGCAATAGATACATGATCTGGCCCTCCCTCTCAGGGGCTGGAGTGACTGCCGCATCCTAAACCCTTTCTGCACGTGCATGGATTTAGGAGTGAGAAATTTGAGAATTTTTTACAAACTTTCTTAACCCATTCTACAGATGAAGATACTAAGGTACAGAGAAAAGCAGTCTGCCCAAAGTCACAGAATTGCATCATTGGCAGAGCCAAGACCAGAATCTGGCCCTCCTGACTCCTAGTCTCAGGCTATCCCACACTGTAGCCTCCCCAGTGGCAGGCACTCCCCAGTGGAGGCATTGAGAACAGACAATGTGTCTGGACTCAGCTTGGCCTGAATCAGTGACCAACCCACACTTTCTCTAGGCCTCAGGATGCCCTCTGGATGAGATAGTTATATTTGTGTCTTTGTGAATGGTCTTTGGGTACAGAGGACAGCCCTCCCCAGTTGAGGCTCTTTTTACACCTGCTGGCTCAGACATCTTTTCCTTTTTCTGTTCCACCACAGCCCATGATGATTGACCAGCTGTATGAGCTGGTGGTGGATGCCATCTTTGGCTTCAGCTTCAAAGGTGATGTTCGGGAGCCATTCCACAGCATCCTGAGTGTCCTGAAGGGACTCACTGTGCCCATTGCTAGCATCGACATTCCCTCAGGTGCTGGGACCCAGAAGGTTGGGGGTGATTGGGGCCCCACCCTGTGTCTGGAGGCTGGTACCTAGGAGTCCTGATGAGCCACAGCTTAGACTATGTCTAAAATAATTTGAATCTAGAAGAGCATATAGCTTTCTGGATCCCACATCAAGGCTGGGGAGCACAGTTCAGGAGCCCCCTTTACATGTTGGCCCCATGAAGAGACCAAAGCCCAAGGGTATATGGAGGTCATAGGATGAGAGTTCCTCAGGTGGGGACTGAGAGGGCCTCCCACTCCTTTAGGACTAGGGTAAAGCAAGGTGTGGAAGGGGACTAGACATCTGTCCTTTTGTTCTTCCTGAACACCACCCTCTTTTCAGGATGGGATGTAGAGAAGGGAAACTCTGGAGGGATCCAGCCGGACTTGCTCATCTCCCTGACAGCACCCAAAAAGTCTGCAACCCAGTTTACTGGTCGCTACCATTACTTGGGGGGCCGTTTTGTGCCACCTGCTCTGGAAAAGAAGTACCAGCTGAACCTGCCAATCTACCCTGACACTGAGTGTGTCTATCGTCTGCAGTGAGGGAAGGTGGGTGGACATTCTTCCCAGAAAAGACTTAGTGCCATTCTCTCCCGGAACTGTGGAGTCTTGGGAGCTCTTCTGGTAATAAAGTTCAGTGTGTGGCAGGAGCCAGAGAGCAACACTGGTGATGTGGTGCCATCTCTCTAAGGGAAACAGAACAGGCAAGAAGGGTTGCTATGGCATTTGGAAGCAATGAAAGTTGACTATTGGATACCCAATGAGGTGTGCTGTCCTTTACACACAAGTAATTCTTACCCTTTTGGCACACAGATAAGGAGCTGGGTGATGTCTCTAAGCTACTTCCACTTCTCAGTGTAGCAAGACTACAAAGTTAGCAAAAGGAATTTCTTCAAAGGCCAAGGAAAATCTACTTTCCCAGGCTAGGAATGGAGATTCCAGTCAGGATTTATTTGTAGGCTACGAGCCCAGCTTGATGTTTATTCATTCATTTGGTCATACTAGAAACTGGCAACTGTGGACTGACTCTAGCCCATAGGCTTAAATTTGTTGTTTTTCTTAGCCTTCACGATATTTAAAAATCAGATTTCACATAAGTCTACATTTTCAGCTTCTTTTAACAGAGATGCCCCTTCATAGGGTATCTTGTGTTCCTGTTCCCCCAAGCCCCAGCATTCTTTGTCCCTTAGCCATCTGGCTCTTACAGGCAGCTGAGTTCATGATCTCTGGGTTAGAAGCTGCAGAGGGGGCTGCCCACCCTATCAACTAAGGCATAGTGCCAACACTCTCTCCTCTCAGCAGACTGATGTTCCAGAGCTCAGTTTCTTCCTTAGGAGGGACTCCATATTTAGGGGAGCACAGAAGACCTGGCATCAACCCAAGTCTCTGAGGCTTCGACTCCTGAAGGTGAATCAAGTGAGCCCCACTTTGACCAGACCTTCAGTCTCTCTTCCTCTGTTTCTTCTTTTTGCTTCTCTGGTCAGTGCTGACTCCAGCTTTCTTCCTCTGACTGCCGCTTCCTCCTCTTCTTACGTCTGATGCTTGAGCCAGTATGTGCTCTGCTTTCTACTTCCTTAGTCCTGCCATCCCCCTGATGTCTTTCATCCTTTACATCGACGACTTCCTCCTGCTCTCGATGTTGCCGTGTTTTCTTCTTGCTTCTCCTTCCTCCATCACTGCATGCTCTGTTCTCTGTGTCCCTGGTCCCACTGTCTAAAACAGTTTCCTCAACTTCTTCATCCTCCAAGTTCAAATCCTTCTCATGGTGCCGCTTCTTGCTTCTGCTGCACGGGTCAGTGTACTCTGTGTTCTTTACCTCCTCTGTCCTGACAGCCCTTGCAGCCTGCTTACCTCTTCCTCCTTTATCCAAGACCCCTGTCTTCTCCTCCTCTTCATGGTGCTGCCTCTTCTTTCTCTTCCTTTTCCTGGGGGACTGATCAGTTTGCTCTCTGTTCTTCAATTCCCTAAGCCCACTTGTTCCTGCAGGCTCTTCCTCCTCATTCCCTACAGTTGTTCCCTCTCTCTCATCTGAGACCATTGCTTCTCGATGTTGCCTTTTCTTCTTCTTGCTTTTCCTGATGCTCTGGTCAGTGTGTTCTGGGTGCTTCTCATCTGCATTCCTTTCAAATGCTGTAGCCTCTTCTTCCTCTTTGTGCTTCCTTTTCTTTTTCTTCTTTTTGGGGGTCTTGCTCTCTGACTGTGGTTGAGAGGCCTGAGAGGCCTGGCCTTTGAGATGAGCCAGGAAGGCCTGCTCCTGGGCCTCCAGCCGAGCAAGCTTGGCCTTCATCGTAATCCCAAGACGGGCAGCCCTGAAATAGATGGGGTCCAAGTCAGAGCAAAGGTATCAGGGGAAATGGGCTTAATCCTTAGGCCTGCAGGGAACACTGGGGGTGGGAGACAGCAGGGAGCTTCCTATCTACAGGCAGTACGTGGGTAGATGGCAGGAATCATTTCCCTAGGGTGAAAAGGTTCAAGAGGTGGCACGGGCCATCCTCCAGGGTGGGCAGAAAAAAGGGAGCGCAAGGAGCTGACCACTACTTACTTGTGTGCTGTTCGCCCCTCACAGGCTTGGAGCAGCATCTCATCCGTCAAACTGTTGCGGGGAGATCAGGAGTTACAAACAAACCTGATGGAAGGCTTGACCTCTCCTCCCTCTAAAACAGCCCTTCAATACTCAAGTTCTTGTTCAGGACCTGGCACTTTTTGAGGTGTGAGAGATTAGAAAAACTCAGTTCTACCCCAAAGAAGCCCACAGTCAGGCTGGGCATGGTGGCTCACGCCTGTAATCCTAGCACTCTAGGAGGCCGAGGTGGGAGGATCGCTCGAGGTCAGGAGTTCCAGACCAACCTGAGCGAGAGCGAGACCCCGTCTCTACTAAAAATAGAAAGAAATTAATTGGCCAACTAAAAATATATAGAAAAAATTAGCTGGGCGTGGTGGCGCATGCCTGTAGTCCCAGGTACTTGGGAGGCCAAGGCAGGAGGATCACTTGAGCCCAGGAGTTTGAGGTTGCTGTGAGCTAGGCTGATGCCACGGCACTGTAGCCCGGGCAAAAAGAGTGAGACTCTGTCTCAAAAAAAAAAAAAAGGAGCCCACAGTCAAGCATTAGACTTAGTCCTTTCTTTTGAGATCTGAGGGCATCTCCTCCCACATGCCCCCAGTACTAAAACGAAGTCTCACATCTTTGGGGACGTGGGCCTCCGGTTGTTGACATCATTGCAGCTGTCCGTGTCTTTGTCTGGCTTCTCCCCATCTGAAGTCAGGGTGGCCGTCTAGAAGGAGGGATCATGGGGGTGGACAAGACTCACTCAACACCACTGCCATCCCCATTCCTTTGTGGAAGACCCTAAGAATTCATAGCCCTAGGCAGAGTTTCTCCACCGCCAACACTGTTCCTTGCAAAGCCACAGAGAGGTATACCATCCTGCATACTTCAACTTGGGCAGGAGGTGAGTTATAGCTGCTGGGAGGTGGAGCAGCTTTGGCCTCTGGCTCACTCCTGGCTTGTGGGCAGAACAAGAAGGAAGTGCTCTGGGTCATCAGATCTTCACAGCAGCACAAGTGCCAGTAACTGACAATAAAGATGCCCTTCTCCACTCCCATCACAATACCTATTCACAGTACCTTCATTTAACCAGATTAAAGAGTCTACTATGGGCCGAGGAGTGGGGAATACAGAGTGGAATAAGAATGAGATGCATCCAGCTCAGATGGAATCTACACAGAGTAGTGGGTGAGGCAGAACATAAGCAATTATGATCAAAGTGTTGCCTGTGCTACAGGAGGGGTACCCAACTCAGGATTCAGGGTTTGGGGAATGGTTTCTAGAAGTAACTGAAGTGTAAACTGAGCTCTGGAAGACAAAAAGTCAGCAGGTAAAAGGGAAAAGGGAGAAGAATGATCAGGCAGAGGGGATAGCATGTGCAAAAATCTGAAGGTAGAAAAACATGGTACCTTCAAAGAAAAGAAACAGATTCCATTTGGCTAAAGTGTAAGAGTCTTGGAGAGGTGGCAGGGGATGATGGGGAAGAAGGTGAGGACAAGACATGAAAGGCCATGTAAGCCAGTCTGATAAATCTGGACTGTGTCATCCTAGGTCAAAGGGAAGCCAGTGACATGATGAAGTTTGTGTTCTAGAGAAAACACTGGATGCTGTGTGGAGGATGGACTGATTGGAGTAGAGGTGAGGAGGCTGTAGAAGAAATTAGGCAGGAGATGATGATGGCCTGAAGTGGGATAGAAGATGGTAACAGAGATGTAAAGAAATGGGAAACATGTAAAGCACGTGACAACCATTAAATGTTAGCTTCCTTCTGTTGCTATAGCTGAGAGCGGGAGTCTGAAGACCTGGGTTCTAGTCCTGTCTGCCATGGCTAGCCAGCTGTGGGCTCTCCAGCAAGCCACTTTCCACCCTTTTGGCCACATCAGCAAAGTAAGGAGGAAGGACCAAGTAATCCGTCAGGTCTCCTCTGGCTTCTAAGTCCTTTGAATTAGGTGCCTCCCCCACCCCCAGTCTGGCAGCTCCTGACTTGAGGGACCACACCTATTGCTGTTCCCTCAACAGATGGCAGGATCCATGAAACCTAAAGATCTCAATTCTTCCTGAGGGTCTGGGCAGTCTAAGTAACCAACAAGGCTGGTCACAGGAACTACTGTGATAGTCTTAGATAGTCCTGAGAACTGATAAGGCATAAGGCAATTGTTCAGGTCCCAAGCGAGATCAGAGAAGGAAGAAATGATGGACTCTCTCACCCCCAGCCTCTAATACCTTCACAAACTTCTGATACAGCAAGTTGGGCTTGGGAGGATTACGACAGGTGGTCTCCGTAGAAAGGCGCCTTATCTGTACTCCATCCTGTAGGGGGTATCAGTGAGTGGGTGACATACCCTGTCTCCCCACTCCCACATGTCCCAGGCCCCATCTATCAGAGTTCATACCTGTCCAGTCTCCACTACCAAGTTGGCTGCAGTCTTGTTGAAGAGCTCGTTCCACCAGTGGTTTGTGAACTCCTTGGCAGGGTCGTGTCCCACCTGCCAGGGGAATAAGTAAGAGCTCTAAGAACGTGCCCTCAAGGATCCCCCTCTCCCATCCACACTGACCTCCCTCAGCCTACCCAGTCTTACCCCATGAGTGTCCTGCTTCAGCGTCACCCTGAGGGCCTGGGTGATGCCATTCTCCTTCCGGCCCAGGCCTTTGCCTGCAGAGCACAGTGAGTGACTTGGCTTATTCTGTTGCCTGCCCTGAGCCCTCACAAGGCACCCTCCACACATGCTACTCCTTGCCACTCTACACAGCTGGCACTGGGGCATACTCTGTCCCTCTCTGAAGCTCTCCCAGCTGTTTCTTTCTAGTACCACTCCATGTAGTCCCCCTGCCTTTGTCTGAGCCTGGACTATCTCTTCCTTCATAACTCTTTTGGAACAGAGGCCATTTCTCTTCTTCCCTCCCCCAGTCCTCCAACCCACTTCTTCCTCATTATCCATGGTCAGATTTCTTCCATTCTTCCATTTTCTGGGAAAGTCAGAACATTTCTTCCGCAAATTTAAACTATCGTTTCCTCAAATTAAATGGACTGCATGGGGGTAATCCAGGATGATGCCTCTCTCCTGGGCAGAGCATAGGCAGGGAGCAGGGACTGTGGAAGAGGCCCCAGGGGGATCACCTTGAGTCCATCCATGCTTTAGCAGCTGCTCCTCAGCAAACTTCATCCCATGACTCTTGACATCTGGGGTGACACTCATGGTGAGAAAAAAGTGTCTGTCCTCAAACTCTCACTAGGGAAGAGGTGATACCATCCTTTTAAGAAGAAAGAAGAAAGTGCCCAAAGCAACCATCAACTCCATCCTCACTACTTAAGAATTCTCTTTCCTGAGCCCTGGAGAGAGACAGAGGAAGGAGGAAGCCTGGTCTTCGGGGAGCTCCCTGTCTTGCCACAGAGAGACCAAGATCAACATACCGAGAAGTCAAGGACTGGTGTTAACACAGATGCCTAAATTTATGCAGCACTCATTACATGCTGGGCTGTGCTAAAGCTTTACATGGATTATTTTATTTAATCTTCCCAGCCTGTTCAGGAAAATATTATAACACCTGTTTTGCAAATGAGGAAACTTAAGACATAAAGAGGTTAGGTGACTTCCTCAAGGTCACACAGGTGTGTGTAGAACTCAAACCCAGGCAGCTTGTCTGCAGAGTCCATACTCCCACTACACACCATCTCCCAAAATATATTAGCATGTAAAAACAAAACTATGAGGTGCTTTTTAACCTGAGTTATAAAATAATGGTACTTTAAGAGCCCCTATCCTGTACCTGTGCCTCACCATTCACTGTCTTCTTGGTGTGGGGGCTACACATTTCTCCCACACTGCTGCTGTATTTTGGTCATGTTGATGCTCCCCTTTTGAAATTGTCCAGCTTAGGAAGGGCACTCTTATTGAACATTTAATGCATAACTGGTAGATTACACATATTTTCATATTGTTTAGTCTTGACAGCCCTGTAATCTAGGTATTATCCTTATTTTACAAATGAGGAAAACAAGGCCTGGGTTTTTTGCCTGAGGTTACACAGCCAGTAAGAGAGAGAACTGGAATATGAGCCCAAGTTGCCTCACTCCAAAGTGGTCCTCTTTCTGTGACAGTACCCACTAGTTGTGTTTCTTTACAGTAACTCAAGTGTTTCTCCTTTTGGACCCAGACTGGCATGATCCAGTTTATATACTAAATTTGCTAACACTTGTAGGACATCTACTCAATGCCAGCGGTTGCTAATTGCTTCACACGGATTATCTCATTTAATCCTGACAACAACCCTACTGGAAGTGTTATTCGTAATTTACAAACGAGGACACAGGCACTGAGAGGTTTAGTTACTTGCCCAAATCAAAATAGCTAGCAAGTAGCGGATTCAGGATTGGTATTAAGGCGTTCCAGAACCAGCGTTCTTAATCACTACACTCTTCAGTCTCATATCTCTTTGTGCTTTCTGCTATGAGGTCACAGCCTATCCCTGTCGCAGTAATTCAAAACTACACGTCCTGGAAGTTAGAGACGGGCCTTATTCCCCAAGATCATAGCACTTAAAGCAGCGCCAGAAATCGACAACGCTTGTAGTCGTTATATGTGCTACCTAAATAACACAAGTGGGAATCGCTTTAACGGACTCTCAGTTGGACAAAACCTCTGTGCCGCAGTCTTTGTGAAGGCTCCGGACACACTTCAGGGCACTGTCTCCTCTCAGGTCAATCTGACTTTTCAGGAGAAGTGGCCCAGGGACACTAGTCTTACAGCGGTTCTAAAGAGCCGGCTGCCCTTTCCCTACGCCTCCTTCCTCTTCAGGTCTAAATTCCAGTCCTCCTCCTGCAGTGCCACTTGGATAAAAATACTCCACTGCTCTCACATGTGACACTGAGCCCAGGGTCCCACTGCCACCATTCAGGGGAAGGGAGACCTTACCGTCATTGCGGGGTCCTCTCCTTTGAAACATGTGCCATACCTGACGTGCGCGCCGCCATCTTCCCGGAAATGCCGATTCGGTCCTTCTAGGCCATCGAAACCATAGAGACGTCCGTGGGAAACCAGATCACAGTCCTCCCGGAGAAACGATTGTGGAGGCCAACTTGCCAGTATAGTTACCCTGGGAACTGGGCCTTGGAGCGTGCCCACTTCCCGAGGTTCTGAGACAGTTCTACTTGCTTTCTCCCTGCAATCCTTGCTTGAGCAGTCAAGGGACTTCAGTCCTAACTGGCCCTCTCAGGATGCCAAGAACAGCTTTGAGTCCTACTCTGAGCTAGTCCCTGGCATAAATATGAAAAAGGAAAACTCTAGCGAAGCATGGAGAGTGGCCTGAGAGATTCGTGGAGGCAGGAAAGGAGGGGATACCTGTGCCATGATTTTGCCAGGATGAATACTCAGCCTTCGGGAACAGTTATTTATAAAAGCGTCGAGACTAGAGACTAGTTCATCAAATGCTTTTTGACTCCCCGCTGTGTGCCAGGACCTGTCCCTTTGGCACTGGGGGATACAAGGATGCATAAGAAACGAGCCCTGACTTCAGGAAGCACCCAATCTAGCCTGGAAAAGTCGGAAATCTTGAATGGGACTGTAGGAAGTGGGGGGTGGGACATAGAGATGCAGGATCTCAGGATGCATCCTAGGCTGGGGAGTTTGAACTTGACTTGTGAGGATGAGGATCTATTGAACACGGGAGGGAAGGAAGATAATGCAAAGTCAGCCAGCGGGGGTTGCACATGCCCCTCCCCCCACAAGTTGTTCCTAGGTTTCACTAAGCCACCCAAGAACTAAAACCTGAAAAAAGTACCCCTCCCCCTGCCTCCCCATATCGGTATTTCCGTTCACTTAGCGCCCCCTAGAAATTTCCAAACAGAAAAATCGCCATTTCACATTAAGGCTTCAACACAAGTGCTCTCTGTATGTCATATCCGTTCATCCCCATAAAATTTTTTCCGTAAAATTAATTTTGCTTCTAAAATATGCTACATGGGCCCTTTTTGCCCTTCGTTTTGCTCTCCCTTTGCTGCAACAATGGGTCCAGTTGTCATCTGTGGCGTCTGTATCATACTCTGTAAACCTGTATTTTGCTCTTGCCCTGTAATCCTATCTTTCTCTCCTCAATACACCTCATTTTCGTGCTTGCTTTTAAAAAATAAATAAATAAAATATGCTACATGGGGACAATACTTTATTTATTTTTGAGACAGATCATTCTGCTGCCGGGGCTAGAGTGCCCTGGCATCAGCCTAGCTCACAGCAACCTCAAACTCCTGGGCTCAAGCAGTCCTTCTGCCTCAGCCTCCCAAGTAGCTGGGACTACAGGCATGTGCCACCATGCCCAGCTAATTTTTTCCATATATTTTTAGTTGGTCAATTAATTTCTTTCTATTTTTAGTAGAGACGGGGGTCTTGCTCTTGCTCAGGTTGGTTTCGAACTCCTGACCTTGAGTGATCCTCCCACCTCAGCCTCCCAGAGTGCTAGGATTACAGGCATGAGCCACTGCGCCTGGCTTGTAACTCATTTCTTAAAGCAAAATAAATACAGAAATCTCAAAAATATAAATGTAAAAATAAAGCCATCAAAATGCCAGAATAATATTCTTTTTTTTAATTCATTTTTACCTGAGACAGAATAATATTCTTTAAATTGGAAGGCAACTTGTATTGCTTTTTAACTGATTATACAATGATACAATTAATCGTAGACAATTTAACAAACATAACAACACTAAAAACTGAAACACCTGCCTTAATCCTACCACACAGAGAAATAACTTTCAACATTTTGTTGTCTATCTTTCCAATCTTTTGAGGGATTTATATATATTTGTATATTACGTGTATGAGTGATTTCAGTTGGGATTTAAATGGTGTCATGTAACAAGGCAGAGAGCCAGCAGCTGAGGCAAGGGCCGCCTAACCAGCACCCATGGGCCCCTTCGGAGTTCTGGGTGCTGCACCCAGCCCAGGTCCTGCACACCATTGTGGGGACCACCAGATGTCTATGGCGGAGGATGCTCAGAGATGGAGATGCTGCAGCAGAGACTGCAAAGCTCTGCAGCATCCTTAAGACTCAGAGTGCCCTTCAGACCCTGCTTTACCTATGTTTAGCTAAGCTCTCGTTAGGAGGGAGGGAGTCCCAATTTCTCAACCTATTTTTCTTCACGTTTGTGACAACAGTGCCAAGAGGAAAAATGAGGCTGGGATTCCATGGTAAGACACCATCTTACCATCATGGTCCTCTTTCCACCTCCACTCCCACTGGGGTTGGTGTCTTTATACTGCCCCTTTCAGAATTTTTCCCACAGCATTTTCATTGATGTATCTGGAAATATCTCATAAGATATATAAAAAAGCAACCCAATGAGTGTGTCTGCTACCTTGAAACCTGTACTCTCTAGGACAACTCTAGAAGTGCAGCAAGTACTACAAAGAAAGAGGGCCCTGTTGTCTCTGCCCCCCTTCCTGTCATCCATTCACCCACACCGCTCAAGCGATCCTTCTGCCTCAGCCTCCTGAGTAGCTGGGACTACAGGCATGTGCCACATGCCCGGCCAATTTTTTCTGTATATTTTTAGTTGGCCAATTAATTTCTTTCTATTTGTAGTACAGACGGGGTCTCGCTCTTGCTCAGGCTGGTTTCAAACTCCTGACCTTGATTGATCTGCCCCCCTCGGCCTTCCAGAGTGCTAGGATTACAGGTATGAGCCACGGCGCCCGGCCTGATTATTTCATTAATATCAGACTGTAAACTCCTTGAGGACAGGGAGCAAGCTTGGCCCTCCTTCACCTGCAGAGTCCTAGTGCTAGCTGCCTTTCAGTAATAGTGCATCAGATATTAAAAGCAAAGGAACCATTAAGGAAGAATATCAGTAGTCATCACCATTTATTAGATATCTTTTAACTACTTCACATGTAATTTCTCATTCAGTCCTCACCACCACTCTACCAGGTAGTTTCTATTGTTATTGCCAAGGTTCCCACAGGTAAACAGTATAACTGATCTATCACAATTCATTAGTTTCTTCTTTCCCAATATTTTGACTTCACCAACTCTAAATCAGTAGTTCTTAACATGGGATATCTAGGCCAGCAGCATCAACATCACCTGGGAACTTGTTAGAAATGTGAATTTTTGTGCCTCATTTCAGGCCCTTTGAGTCAGCAGCCCTGACAATGGGCTTATCAATATGAGTTGAAACAAGCCCTCTGCAGGAAATTTTTGATGCGGGCTACAGTGTGAGGACCACTGCTCCAAAGTCTCCAGCTGAATTTTTTTGTTTCTTTTGTAGACTGTTCTTCCAAAATAACTCCAATGAGCAGGGGTCTGGTAATAAAAGTGAGGACCCAGAAGGAGGTTAGCTGTTTGGTGACTCATTTTAAGTCAGGTGTTTGCAAATTGGTAACTACACACATTATGAATAGTTAAGCTAAACACAAAGAGGAAATGCTTTGAGCTTATATTTTGCTGCTAGGCCAAAAGTTATTGTTTCATTCACTTTATTGAAATACATGCTTTGGATTGCCTCGCTGTAAAAGAGAAGTTCTTATATAAAATTCTCTCCATAAAAGTTTATGTTTCTCCAAGCTCTTTTCTTTATGTGGTGCCTCCTACTCAAAATAAATTTTAAAATTATTTTGCAACAATAGTAATGTCAACAATAATGACCGCTTTCGCTTTATACTGTAAGGAAGTTTTTGGAGACTTGTTTAGAATTGTAATATATCTACTGCAAAGATCCACTTTTGCAGACATAACCTTATGATGTCTGGTGCTGCCAGAAGACCAAATATGTGTGTATGAAAAGAATCAACTTAATGATATTAGGCAAAAGTGAGACTGACAATGTCTTCCAAAGAATCCTAAACTTTTGCAAAAATGAGTTACTGAGTTGTGGCAACTCCTGCCAAATTATGTTAAGTTGTGATTTTTCTGAAATGTGGTTTGGAAAATGCATGCTCCAAGAAAATAAATTAACGGAAAGAGAAAGCATTGCATTCACAATATGAAAAGATACAAGATGAATTAGCGTTTCCTCTACCCGGGAAAGTAAGTGTGCACAACACTGAGGGAGAGAAGACAAAGGCAGTAAAAGTCCTCTGCCAGCATGTTGGTAAACCCCAGCCAGGTTTGCCTAGCGACTAGTCCCTCAAGTTGAAACAAGTCAAAATACCCCAGTAAGTTGGCCTTAACTCATGTGTGATATTATTAGGTGCTCAGGTGAACTAACCGGTGGGTTGGCTTCCTTAATATGATCAAAATTAAGAAACTCCTCACTCCCATCCCCTTTAAAAAAAAAAAAAAAAAAAGATGTTTTTGTCTATTATTTTTCAATGACTTTGCTTTTTAAATCCAGTTCTCAGCTTTGTGTCTTCTTTATTGAACACTAATAGCTCACATTTATTGGGCCATTGCTCTGGGTCAGATACACGCTAAAGACTTCCCTTACATTTTTTCATTCAACCCTCACAATACCCTGTGAAGGGGGAGATGATACCCTCTTTGCCAATGAAGGAACCAAAGATAGGTTAGGAAAAAAAAAAAAAGATAGGTTAGGAAACGGACCCAAGATCAGACTGTGGTCATGGTACACTACTCGGAAGCAAAAAGTGACCTGTTATGCAAAGTTAATGTTCCTAAACAATTAAAAATCAAAACAAAACACCAATGCTCCAGACCAGAGATGAACTGTCTAGAAAGTACTTGCAAAGATGAAGTAAAGCAGTAAAAGGAGACTTTAATTTAATTAAAGGCATCAAGCTGTTTATAAAGAACACTATAGTTCCCAGGAAACCACAGAAAGGTTGTGTTTCTCACAAAAAAGAAGAGGGGAGAATTTTTCCTTCAGATAATTACCATGAACTCCCCAAACCTGCAGGGCCGTTGGTCTCAAAGTGTCATCCGTGGAACAACACCATGGGTAGGCCCAGTAGCTTGTTAGAAAGGAAATTCTAAGTCCAGAGCTGTTCAATTACAAACTCCAGAGCAAGGCCCAGAAATCTCTGTCTTAACGAGCCCTTCAGTTGATTGTGATGCACGCTCAAGTTTGAGAACTCCTGCTTTAGAGTTCGTTTGGGGAACTACTAGGCAAACTGATCAGCACAATTTTGGACCTGCTCACAGTGAAATTAATATTAACTAATTTAAGAATATTAATCCAATTCAGCTAGGTTTTACCATCAATACCTAACGTAATGCTTTGACACCCTAGGCTTAAAACAACAATAGTAAACACTTTTCAAAGATTTATTATATACCAGAGGCTGTTCTAAGTGTTTTACATTGATTAACTTATTTAGTTTTCATAACAACTTATGAGATGTGTGCTATTTTCACCCTCGTTTTACAAATGAAGAGAATGAGGCTGAGAGAGATTAAGTAACTTGCCCAGGTCACAGAGTGAGTACATGACAGCTGCGATTTGAACCCAGGCCATGCAAGTCCAGAGTCCTTACTAACTGTTAGACTATCTTGGGGCCAAAAACTTGTTAAAAGAAAGCTATTTAAGGGAGATTTCTAGGCCCCAAAAATAAATTTTTTAAAAAAGAAAATTAACCATGAAATTTGAATTTTGAAGACTTTAATCCTACCTGTCAAACCATATATTTGAGGTGAGAATCAGGGTCCTTCCAAATATATTTTCATGACACTAAAAGAGTCTTCAGAAGCTTACATTAGTTCCTTCGGACATTTGGAAGAAATGTTAAGCTTAGGTGATTTTGCAAATCTACTGATTTTAGATTCTGTGGAAGTATTTCTGAAGCAATTTCTTTCTCTTCTTTCCAAACCATATTATTATCTTCATCCTGTAGCAGTGCATTTATCCCCGAGTATAACCAAGAACCATTTCAGAAAGCAAATCACACTGATAGATTAAATCTCTACCCCATTTGTCATATTTTGGCCTAATCACAGAGCATAATACGTAGAGAGAAACATTTTACTAAAAGCCCCACAACTTCTATTCTCAATGTTGAGTTATTGGTTTTTTTCAGACCGTTTCTGGGTATCTAGCTTACGGGCTCTATACCAATATTAATTTTTGCTCTATTAGCATATTTGTAGTTAAGCAAAACACATAATGTGAGAAGGTTGTGAATCCAAAATGTTTGAAAAGCTCTGCTGCCGGCCCCTGCCCACTGCATGGAATTTCCGAGACTCTGCTTAATTCCTGGGTCAAAGATGGATATCCTCTACCTGCTGAAACCTGGAAAGTTTTCATCTCTCCTACTTTACGAAAAAGGTCAATTTTCTGGTGACTGATGAGGAGGGGAAAGGCTGGGATAGTAGGTGGGTGTCAGGGAGGATGGTTCCCAGGCAATCCCAGAGCAACTGTTTCTCCATATCAAAAAGAATGTGCTCGGTGCTGAAAGGAAAGACATACCAAGAATAAATTTTCTTAAAATAGTGTCTTTGCTTTTTACATGACAGGAGTGTTGCCTCTGCAAAATTGCCTCCACCGCCATCACTTCATCCAGGACTTCTTAAAACATATATAATACATAAAATAATGTATAATAAAGGTATACATGGCGACTTGGGAATGAGAGAGATGAAAATGCACCTCATTTGTCAGGATTAGAAAGTGAAGAAGATTCTAAAGTCCCTGGTCTCATTCTGCTTCCTTTAGCAGATCCTCCATCCTGTGTCCTAAGTGTGGAGCTTTCCTAGATCCTTTGTGAGATCTTTGGAGTCTTCCTATTGCAAATGAAAGAAGCAGGTCTCTTCCCACACATTGGTAACTGTCGATGACTTGGTCTGGTTCCACCTGGAATAGACTCCAAGCATATCATTGTCATATGCAAAAAATTACCCACAAATCTACCTCCCAACACACAACCAAATGTTGGAGATCTTGCTGAAGAGTTCCAGGAAAAGGAAAAAGAAATTTCATGGCACAACCTTGGCTAGGGTAGATTAATGAAGACTTCTTTTAAATGATAACATTTGAACTAAGACCTAACTGTTGAGAAGGACTCAGAAATGGGACAACACAGAGCATGAGCATTCCAAGAAGAAGGAAAAGTAAGTGCAAAACCTCAAGACAGAAACTTGGTTAGCATGGTTTACTAGGTTAGCATGTTTGAGAAACAGAAAGGTAAATGTGCCAGAGCAGGGCTGTTCAGGGTGTCATCTGCGGCCAGTCGTCTGCAGCAAGAGAGAGGATCCGTGCCAGCATGTAAATCAAAGTACTGCTCCTTGAGACCAGCCAGAACAACATAGCAAGGACCCTGTCCCTATAAAAAATTGAAAAATTAGTCAGGCATGATGGTGTGCACTTGTAGTCCCAGGTACTAAGGAGCCTGAGACAGGAGGATCACTTGAGCCCAGGAGTTTGAGGTTGCAGTGATCTACGATTGCATCACTGCACTCCAGCCCAGACAACAGAGCAAGATCCTGTTTCAAACAAAAAAAGAAAGAAAGAAAGAAAGAAAAGTACTGCTCTTTCAGCAAGAAATGCTTGCCAAAAAAAAAAAAAAATCAGCTAAACAGTATACTTAGTGATATAATTTATTCTTTTATGGTACATAATCTTTTTTTGGCTTTTTTGGAAATATGTGAAGAATAGTGCAGTTTAGTCTAAGATTATATAATTTGACATAATTTTTGTGGCTTAGTAATTTAAAGATACTCTAATTTCTTTTATCAACAGAAAGTTCCAGAAAAAAAAAATCAAATGGCCCTTCAACAAATAAAATGATGTTCAGCATCACTCAAACTAAGAATTTATTTTCTAATTAAACTACATTGAGATGCTTCTTAAGCATCTAATTTCTTTTACTGTTAAAATAAAAGCATTGGTCAAAATAATTTATTATTTTTAGAATCTTCTACAATGTAATCACTATTATATTTGTATTTTTAATAACATTTTCATTCTTCATTCCTATGAATATATATCCTTATATAGTTTCAATGATGTTGGACACAAATTTTTGCTATTTCAGTTAATATCAAATCACATACATTTTATATATCTATAAATTAGAAATAATAGACATCATTTTGATAGCTATCTAATAGCCCATCAGGTTTTTAACAATTGATTCAAGCATCCATTTCCTATGACAAATTTATTTTCTATTTTTCTATTATAAATAACCTTGCTGTGAAAATCTAAGTACATGCTTCTGTTCCTTCGTTTGGGTTATGCCCTTTTAAAAAATTTCCCGGAAGTTGAATTACTGAGTAAACGAATATGAACCCACATTTGCTATATACTGCCTTGTTGCTTCCTAAAAGAGCTGTGGATATTTAATAATTTTTTTTTTTTTTTTTGAGACAGAGTCTCACTCTGTTGCCCGGGCTGAAGTGAGTGCCGTGGCATCAGCCTAGCTCACAGCAACCTCAAACTCCTAGGCTCAAGCGATCCTTCTGCCTCAGCCTCCCGAGTAGCTGGGACTGCAGGAACGTGCCATCATACCGGCTAATTTTTTCTATATGTTTTTAGTTGGCCAATTAATTTCTATTTTTCAGTACAGACGGGCTCTCGCTCTTGCTCAGGCTGGTTTCGAACTCCTGACCTTGAGCGATCCGCCCGCCTCAGCCTCCCAGAGTGCTAGGATTATA
>CAUYRT010075969.1:0-38840 GCA_963574885.1 Lepilemur ruficaudatus
CAGCTGCTCTCGGGAAGGGCCCTCGGGGCATACGTGCACGCTCCCACTTTGTTGTTGGTGCTCGCTCGCTTTCACCCCTCCCGCGCTCCTCCCCACCTTACCTTAGGTTTTTTCTTTTATTTCCCCTGTAATTTCTGGGTGGTTGTTAGTGGGTCCTATGGGTCAGGATCGACTCTTAGAGGCCCGTCAGCCAAGCGGGAAAGGAAACAGGTTTGGCTCCGAATGACACCTGGAGCATTTTGTCCTAGGAGTCTTAGAGAGGAGTCGGTCACCAGAGACCGAGATGGGGTGGAGGAACCTAATGGGGGTGGCAGAGGCGGTGAGAACGCTCATCTGGAATAATCCTCTCGTTGGATTTTTGCCTGCCAGGATATCTCCTCCGTAAGCTTTTTACTGTGAATCCATCTCATGAAACTCTTCCGGACAGAGGCTTGGTTCCAGTTAAAACGCTTCAAAGATCATTTGAATAACTCTCCCAATGGAAGAGTTATCGGTTCCTTCAATCAAACTTTTTGGACTGTCTTGTATGTGCCAGACACTGTGTGTAGTGCTGGTAACATCACTTAACACTTTAGAGAACATCAATTTTAGTGTTTCTGCGTATTGTTTTCCCCATTTTACAAAGGAGGAAACCAGGACTGAGAAAAATGACTTGCTCAAGGTCACATAGCTAAAAAGTGGAAGAGAATTGACTGCAACCCAAGCCTCCTTCCTAAATTACAAACGTAGGGTTTGGTTCACTATCTACCACCCTCCCACAGGCCGCTGCTGGGGTCTGCTCAGAGCTGGGTTATGGTGGGCTGCACCCCATGGTCCCAAATTCATTGAAACCGGCAACTGAGCTGAAAACATGTGATGCCTTTTCTGCCCTCTTCAGAAGTCACCAGCTACTGGGGAGAAGAAGTATGTCCCTCCCACCCCACTCCCCCATGGCGCCTTCCTCAGTACCATTCCCCTTCTTTTCTCTAGGGGGCTGAGCTCTGTGTGAGCTGTGTGCTCCTTAGGGGTTGGAGAATGCTTTATTCCTGTGGATGCTAAGGTGCCAGGATTCCCTCACCCCTCTTTTGGGTGACTTCACCACAGGCTGGCTGCTGAGCCAGCTGCTGGGCCATCTTGCCCCTCTATCAAAAACTAGTTCAAAACTGACCTCCTCAGTGGGGAAACAGGCACTTATGGCGGCTGAAGTAGGAATTAGGAGAGCCTCGGGGGAGGGCAATTTGAACTGGCACTAGAAATTGCCTGACATCCCTTTAAATTCTACAATTAAATTTAAATTCTACATATTTAAATTCGACCACAATTCCATTTCTGGGACTTTATCCTTCAGATATACTCTGATGTATGTAAAATAATGTATATCATATGAAATTATATGAAATGATATATATCACTGAATATTCATTGCAGTTGTTTATTTAGCAAAAGGTTGGAACAACCCAAATGTCCATCAGTAAAGGGCCCTTAAATAATAGCCACACAACAGAATATGTTAAAGCTGTTAAAAAGCACAGAGGAGGGGCCAAAGCAGGAGGATTGCTTGAGGCCAGGAGTTTGAGGCTGAGGTGAGCTAAGATCACCTTTGTTTGCCATTTATTCATTGATAGTAACAATAGCTGTCATTTATCAAGTGCTTACTATGCACTGGGCTTTTGTGATATCTCTTTTAATTCTCAAGAAAATCCTGCATTATGTGATCTATGGAATTGCCATTTTTGAAGGTCAAAAAATGGTTAAATGTTGACAATTTTCACAACTAAGCCCTCCAAAAAAAAAGTTGACAGTTTCATATGGCTCAACCTAATGTTAGTGCTCTCAGTTTCAAATACTGTTGTCCTGAATTTCAAAATGGAACTGAGGTTCAGAGAAGTTGGGCAAATGGCTTAAGGTCACAAGATTATTTAGTGCCTGAGCCAGTAATCAAACTCAGGCATATTGGTGCCAGCTGTTATTGTTCTCAAGGGGTGCTATACCTGGTTGTCCTGGCCCTTTCTTTCGGTATTTAGATTTTTGAAACCTTGGACATGCTCACCTCTTTGTCTCCCCCAACATAGTGTGAAATGTGATGCAGGCACCCAGTAGCTGTCAAATGCATGTTGCTGGCTTGGTCAGATGACAATGTTGAGATCAGAGGGAGTTGTCCCCTGATTCTGCTCACACCATCCTTCCAGCTCCATCCCCAAAAGGGGACACAAAGCTTTCTTTCCCACAACTGGGCAAGCAGTCAGCCTAGCCTAGCAGAGCACTTTTAGAAGTGGTAGCCTATCCCTAGCAAGTAGAAATCACAAAAGATACACTCAGGGAATGAACCATAGTGGGGTAACATAGGAGAGCCCAGGAGAAATTGTACACATAACAGAAGCCCTGTTATCTTTTGATGCCTCCTGCATCCTCTGCAAGATAGAAACAATTAGCTTTCTGGGCCCTGAAATGACCTCTGACCTTTCTTTTAGGCTCCTGTCCTGGTTAGCTACATTGCAGGGGAGATACCAGGATATTCAGACTATAGACTTGAGCCCCAGAATCTTTATTCATCTTTATATCCCCAACCTTGCATATAGGAATCGCTTAAAAGTTGGTTGAATTTAAATTTATTTGTTTATTTTTAGTATATACATACCATGGAATACTAGGTCGAATTAAATTTAACCTCAGCATCTTGTCAGTTTCTGGTCAAATCCCTAAACTTAACAGAGAGATCCCAAGTCAAATTTCTGTTTGCTCAGGTACAAGCCCTGAGTTTGAAGTCATCTACCCCCAGCTCCTGCCTCTGAGGCATATCCCTACTATGGCTTCAATCTAGGGTGTTGGAGGATTTAGGGAATTCCAAAGCAGGCGTCACATGGCTCACCTGTCCAGTAGTTTAGCGTGCTGGGCACCAGTGGAAGCCAAAAAACTGAATTTCACAAGAATGGCCATGAGTTGATGATTACTGTAGCTGGGTTTTGGGGACAGGGATTTATTGTACTATGCTCCCTATTTCTTATGTGTGTTAAAGTGTTCCAGAATAAAAAATGAAAAGAACAATTGAGCTGAGTTTCGTTCCCAGCTCACTTCCCCTCTCTCATTTCCCTATTTATTTTTTGCCATCAATGTTGTATTTGTTTTAGGCTAGCCTGGTAGTGTGAGACATCTACCATCACTGCTAAGGCATTATCCTGGAAGGAGGACAGTTCTAGATGTTGGGAGATCAGGATTCTTGGCCCAGCTCTGCTACTCCTTAGCTCTGTGTCTTTAAGCAAGTCATAGATGTGATGAGTGTTCTCATCTGCTGACTGTGAATAATTGCACTTGTCCTCCATCTTGGGGATAATGAAAGAAATAACATGCACATCACAGTACCTTGAAAAGTTATGAACCGTTCTGCAAATGTAAGGTAATCGTTTCTGCATATCTTTGTGCATCTTTATGGGAGGTACAAGTGCAAGCTGACTGAGCAGGTGAGGTTCAACTCACTGGTATCTTCCCTTAACATCCCTCGTTTTATAGATAGCTGTTGCTCCGACCACCTGCTTCTGCCGGAAGAGCCTCTGGGCCTTGGACTTGGCAGCAGGCACCTTGCTCCAGATCTGTTTCAAAACCTCTTAGCTCTCCTCACATGCCAAGGCAAGCCTAGCACGAGTCCCAGCCTCCTCAGGAACTTGCCGGCATCCCCAAAGCAGGGGGAGGATTAAGCAGACCACTTGATCAGGTTAGAACTGTGATGTCATGGAGATGCTTGGTTGGAGAAAGCACTCCTAAAGTTCAGGGATAATCTCGGAGATCAGGGGTAGGCAGACAACAATGACACATTTTATTTCCAAAGTCCCTAGAGATTTTGATAATTCGGGTTTTCACTCTGCCCATGGAATCTAAGCAGCAGCTTTGACAATCAGTAGGAGGGAATTAAAATTAATCAAACTGTTTCAACTACACAAAGGATTAAGTTTCTCCTGCCCCTAGGTTTTACTTTTGTGCTTTTACTGTTGTTCTTTAGCCCATGGCTAAGTTGCAAGACTCCCAGGTCCTGGTCTTAGATCTGCCTTTTTTTTTTTTCCTTTCTATTTATACAAGGAAAAGCACAATCTCCTTAAAGGACAAAGAAAATCAAACATGAAGCCTCTCGGCCTTCTCTGGGAGCCCTACAAGGTTCTGTTTTGTCTTTTCAGCTGTGATCTTAGCTCAGAGAAGGTCATGTTTTGTTTTTGTCTTTTGTCTTCCTGCCCGTTTCAGTTGGTTCCAGTCTTTTGAGGTGGAGATTGCTGGGAGGTCACAATGTCGGGATTGTTTGGGAGATAGGGCTGGGAGAGGAGGGCTGATGTCATGTGTGCAGTGTTCTGAGGAGCCAGAACCGGAAGACTCTAGACACCTCACTCGTCAGTGGTTTAATTGTTGGGCCTTTCTCTACAGACCTATGGACCCTAATTTTTAAATGAAAAATCAGGACACATGGTAAGTGTCAGTGCTTATGGAGATTATGGGGTCAGAATATTTGAGCCCAGGATGCCTGGGAAAATCTGGGATATACGTTCACCGTAGTGCTAGGGCTTCTGAAAGATCCAACAAAATATTTCCGTCATTAACAGTCCACTTCACTCTTTGTGAAATCAGAATTCTTTCCGTTTTTTGGGTGGGTAAAGAGCACAGTGGCTAAGAACAAGGACTTTAGAACTAGAATTCCAGCCCCACTGCTTACTACCTGTATAACTACCTGAATTAGCTTCTCTGTTCCACAGAGTGCAATTGTGTACGTGTGGACAATAGTGCCTACCTATTGCCTCACTGTCTGTCATGAGGATTAAAGAGGACACACGTGCCTGGCATACAATAAGGACTCCATAAATGAGTTATTTGTAATGTATGATGAGAGGAAGATCCTTGTAAAGGTCAAACGTGAGGGGAGAAGCACTCTTGGTGATTCACTCATCAAAAGGAGTCTTACTGTGCAGTATGGTCATTTTGGCAACAGTACAGGAGGTGGCTGGGTTTTCTGAGGCCATGTACCTCCTGAGGAAGGAAAAGGGGATTTAAAAAAACAACAAATTTTTATTATGGAAAATTCCAGGCATATATTCCAATAGAGAGACCAGTATAAAGAACTCCCCCATACCCATCTTTAAGAATTATCAACATTTTGACAGATCTACTCTGTCTTACCTCTAACCCTGGAGGATTTTAAAGCAAATCCCAAACATTATATATCATTTCACCTGTAAATCATATTTATCGGTGACAGATGACATTTAAAAAAATTAACCTAAAAATTAACAATCATTCCTTAAAATAATCTAATACTAAGGTGGTCATATGTCATGATTTGGGACAGGCCAAATTTATGCTTGTTGCCAAGTGTCACTAATAATGCCCTAGAAGAAGGGGGATTTTAAAAATCCCGACGATGGATGTGTCTCCCAGGCCTCTTCTCCTTCTGCTCACTCTGCCTGTACCTCCTCTCCCGCTTACACTCAGGCATCTTTTTTCCTATTCTCATCGTCCACCCAGTTTTTCTTTTCTGAAATATGTCCAGGAGGCATCTAGGTAAATCCCCCTGGCTGGGGATATCATAGGTGTCTACTTGATTTGTTCTGCATCTGTACCAAGTTTTTTTCCCCCCGAACACTTGTGGCTTTTTCTGGAGGCTGCAGCAAAATATCTAGCAGTTTTCTGGTTTGCATCTTATAACTTGAAAGAGAGGAGAGGGTAGGCATCTGTTCCAAACCAGGGCGATTCAGTGACAATAATTGGAAGAATCCCAACTAAATAGAAAATTGTCAAGGAACTGCAAAGTATTATATTTTCTTTCTATTTTTTTCTCATCTAACACCTACATAGGTGGAGTAGAATAAGAAATAAAGTGGGAGCCCAGATTCTGCCTCTCATTAGCTATGTGACTTTGGATGAATCTGTTACCCACTTTAAGCCTACCCTAAACACATCCCCCCTCCCAAGTCATTTCCCTTCCCTGTCCCCATGTGTCCATATATCAATTGGCAATTATGACTACAGTGCAATTTTGTAATTAGACTTTCCTAAGAGTTCCTTGAAAAATTCAAAGACAGAGGACCTCTTATTTACTTTTGCATCTCCAGTGCCTAGAATAATGTCTGGCACATACATGGTTGTTGAATGGATAAGTATGTGTTAAATGGATAACTGAATGAAAAACAAATGAGCCCTACTTTTCGCTTCTGTCAAAATGTGACTAGGTTCTCCTAGAGGTTTCTCAGGTTTCCTGGTATCTGGAGGCTGTTCAGGTAACTTAGGACTGAGCAGGATAGCCTGAGCTGAGAAAGGCAGGGATGTGGCCGAGGGGGAACAGGGACCGACTCCCTGCCCCAACCCTGTTTTCTCTGTCCTGCTCTGCCCCCCGACCCCTTTCTGTGCTGAACTCCTCCTCATGCTCTCACTTCTCTTTTCCTCTCTTTGTGTGCTGGTTCTTAGGGCTCGCTGGAATATCCAGAAGCCGATTCCATCATGGCAGAACTCAAGGTGGAAACTCGCGCCAGTGTAGACTGGCAGAAACGCTGCCTGGCCCTGGAAACACAGCTTTTCCGGTTCCGCCTCCAGGCCAGCAAGATAAGGGAGCTGCTGGCTGACAAGGTGAGTCCCAGAGAGCAGGGAGCCGCTTCTCCTCGTGGCAGAGGTCTGTGGCAGAGCGGGCCAGCGTTAGAGAGGAAGAGTCGGGGGGGAAAAAACTTTCCATAAGATGCTTTGCAACACATGCAAAGTGCAACCTGAGGTAGTTTGTTTTGTTTTGTTTTGAGATCAAACTCTGAGCAATTTCCTAAGCTGTCATCTTGCATTCTTTTCTGCCCTGCCTCTTCTGGCACACCGAAGGAATGATGCAGATCTCCTTGGTCCTCCACCACCTCTGGAGTCACTTGTGGCTACTGTGGAGAGGTTCGATCGTTCCCTTAACACTTCTTCCTCAATGTAGGGAAGGATGATGTTTTAGGAGAGAAAAGTGGAAATCTCCACCCTTCTGTTCACTCTTTATTAAGCATATGAGCTACAGAAGGCAGTCTGGTTTCCTGGTGACAAGGACACGGGCTTTGGAGCCAGACCTACCGGGTTCGGCTGCTTACTAGCTATTGTGACCCTGGGCAAATGCCTTCCTTTCTAAGACAAGGACACAAAGGTCTACCCCTCAGAGTTATTTTGAGAATTATATCACATCACATACATAAAGGTCCTGGCACGGAATAGGTCTTAAATGGGAACAATTTTTTCTTTAGTCTTGGGTGGGCTGGTCTGGGAAACTGACCACCTTTCATAATGTTTCTATGGGAAGATACATTCTAAGCAACTGACTTTCAGAGACATTTTTGAGCATAACCCATCTAAAGAGTGGAGACCTGTACTTAAATATATTTATATACATATCTTGGCCGGTGCGGTGCTATAATGTTAGTACTCTGTGAGGCCGAGACGGGAGGATCGATTGAGCTCAGGAATTCAAGAACAGCTTGAGCAAGCATGAGACTCCTCATCTACTAAACATAGAAAAAATTGGCTGGGTGTGGTGGTGTGTGCCTGTAGTCCCAGCTACTTGGGAAGCTGAGGCAGGAGGATCACTTGAGCCTGGGAATTTGAGGTTGCTGTGAGTTAGGCTGATGCTACGGCACTCTAGCCCAGGCAACAGAGCAAGACTCTGTCTCAAAAAATAAAATATAAAAAAAAATACATATCTTAAGTGAGTTAACCATCCTGTACAGTTTTGTTTATAATGTCCATCTGCTTAGCAAGCCCTTCTTTCATAGTTAAACGGTAAAATTCAACTCACCCCTCTCTAAGTAATATCAAATCTTGATTAGTAAAGCCTGAATAAATGACCTTTTTTTTCAATAGCTCTACAACCTAGAGTCCTGGAAAACAAGTCAGTGGTATCATCGTGGCTATAGGGAGTGGTCCTGGACTAGCCTGGACTAGAACTCTTTTACCTTGGGTCTGTTGGCATTGTAGTTCCTGCTAGGTACTGCCAGTAGAAAAGGAAGAATTCACCCACATTGGGAAAGGACGCAGGCCTTAGACAGCGGTTCTCAAAGAGTGGTCAGAACCACTTTGCCAGAACCCCCTGGAGAGCTTGTTAAGTGTGTATATTCCTGGGCCCCAGCCCAGTCTTCTTGGGATGTTGTTAATGATATGCTGTGTTTAACAAGCTCCCAGGAAGTGGTTTTTACACTATAAAGTTCGAAGGCCTGGCCTCAGGCTATGGCATTGGGAGAGGAGTGTGAGAGAAGGAAAGGATATGTAGGGAGGGAGTCAGCCAAGAGGTCTGACTCAGAGGGAAGAGACTTCTGTTTCTAGTAATATGGGCAACAGAATAACCTAAAAAAATATACCCTGCTATGAAACACCTAGAAATTTCAGTCCATGTTGACAAGTGCAGTAAAAAAGAAAGAAAAAAAAGAAACACTTAGAAATAATAGATTAAATATTTAAATTATCCTATGCAGACCTGAGCTGAACAAAGTAAGAGGGAAAAGTGGGGTGGTTCTCAACTCTGGCAGCTGGGGCCAGAGGCTCCCTACAGTAACTTAGGTTTGAGGTTTGAATTTTAACATCTGTAGAGACAGAGATGAGGTCTAGCTTGTTGGAAGTTGGAGCTGAAACAGACTTCTGCATAACATCAGGACTGTTAAAGGGCTTACCCTAATGAAAAGGTAGACAAGGAAAAGAAAATCATCCACCAGCACAGGGAGATGACAGCAGTGTCTCACACTTAGTTAAGGCTCTGGTAGAAAAAAACAAAAGTACTGAAAAGAAAAGTCTTCCTTGAGAACCAGATGGTGATACCGGCTTCACATTAGCATTTGTACTACCTGTGTGGTTCTGGAAGCCTAAGTTCGGGCCAGTGATACCCTTGGGGAACGTTATAGGAACAGATACAAAAGCTCAAGAAACAAGACCTCAACCCAGATCACGCAGAATCTCCACAGGAAAAAAAGCCTAGTGAAGAGGAATATATAATCCAAAATGACTAAATACTTGAGGGAATAATCTGTAATGAATGAGAATTCATGTATACGCAAACAATTGGACTAGACCTCCAGGAAGTTCTAGTAATAGAACTCTTGGCAAGAGACTGTAAAATAAATGAGTTCAAAACTTTTGAAGGCATAACAAAGAAATTGAAAACGTGAGGCCAGGCGAGGTGGCTCGTGCCTGTAATCCCAGCATTTTGAGAAGTCATGGCGGGAGTATCACTTGAGGCCAGGAATTGAAGACAACATAGTAAGACCCTTCTCTACAAAAAATAAAAAATTAGCTGGGCATGGTGGTGCACTCCTGTAGTCCTAGCTATTTGGGAGGCTGAGGCAGGAGGATCGCTTGAGCCCAGGAGTTGGAGGTTGCCGTGAGCTATGATCATGCCACTGTATTCTAGCCTGAGTGACAGAGTGAGACTCTGTCTCTAAAAAAAGAAAGAAAGAAATTGAAAACATGAGACAAGAGCAAAACACTATCTATAAAGATTAGGTAGATTTGAAAACCAAATAGAACTTCTGAAGTGAAAGTGTTTTCATTGAAATTAAATTTTCCATGGATAGTTTAAACATCAGATTAGACACCATCGATGATAGACTTAATGAACAGTGAGATAGACCTAAGGAAATCATCCAGAATGCAACCCAGAGAAATAAAGGTACAGAGGCTGAGATGTGGATGCTAGAATGACAAGTTCTATATACACCAAATAAGAATCCAGAAGTAGAGAGGAGAATGAAGGAGAGGCATTACTTGAAGAGATAATGGCTAAAAAGTTTCCAAACTTGATGGAAGATGTGACATCTCAGATTCAGAAGCAGAATGAGTCTAAACAGGATGAATTTTTAAAAAGCCATGCCTACTGTATTAGCTAGATCGTAGTTTGGCTGCTGTTAATATAAGAATGAATCCAAAATAGCAATGGCTTAAATCAGACTGACATTTATTTCTTTCTCATGTAACATTCTAGGCATAAGCAGTCCAGCTCTAGGGTGATGTCCTCTCATGTTTGAAGATGGTTCTGTCCATATCCACATTCCAACCCCTTCCCTGCAAGTCTGTGACCCAGAGGTTGCATCTATTCTCTCTGCTCATATCCTATTGGCCACATCTGATTCACGTGGTTACACCCATCTGCAAGGAAGATTGGGAGATGTGGTCCTTATTCTGAATAACCATGTGCTCAGCTAAAAGTTGAGGGTTCTGTTTATGTAAGAAAGAAGGAGAGAACAGTTATAGGGAATAACTAGCAGTCTTTAGGTCTAGAACAATAGGAGGAGTAATGAATAGAGATAAAATATATATAACTTTCAAATCAGTAGAGTGGGGAATTAGAATAAAGAAAGTCTATTAAATCCAGGTAGGGAAGAGAAAAAAAATGTAGAGAAAAAAGGAGTAAATAGAAGGGACAAAATGCAAGGGTAGAAATAAACCCAAATATATTGATCACAAGGTAACATATACAAGAATGTATATTGCAGCATTGATCTATGAAAAATTGGAAATATTTAAATATCAATGGGATGGATATACATATTTGCTATATTTGTATAGTGGAAGACTATAGTGCAGTTAAAAATGAGTCAAGTAGAGCTACTTGTGTAAGATCAACAAACCTCAAAACCTAACACTAAACAAAAAACATCAGACTAATTACAGTATAATACAGTTTATACTGTAACCTTGCAAAGCCTGCAAAGTCTGTACTGTTTTTTATTACTGTCTGTAATAAACTGTTTATTACTGTAATACTACTATCTGTTGTTTATTACTATCTTTTGTTTCTTATCCCAGCTCCGCACTCATGGATTTTATGTATTTGAGAATAAACATATGATTTTAATTGAACAAAAGGTTTGCTGCTAAAAAAAGAATTGAAAATCATTGTCTTCTTTTGTTGTTGTTCAGATAGAGTCTCACTCTGTTGCCCAGGCTAGAGTGCCATGGTGTCAGCCCAGCTCATAGCAACCTCAAACTCCTGGGCTCAAGCGATCCTCCTGCCTCAGCCTCCCAAGTAGCTGGGACAACACATGTGCACCCCCACACCTGGCTAATTTTTTCTATTTTTAGTTGCTCAGCTAATTTTTTCTATTTTTAGTAGAGACAGGGTCTCACTCTTGCTCAGGCTGGTCTTGAACTCCGGAGCTCAAGTGATCCTCCTGCCTCGGCCTCCCAGAGTGCTAAGATTACAGGCTTGAGCCACTGAGCCTGGCCAAAACAAATCATTGTCTTTGATTACAACTGTTAAAACTGTTTAATAGCTAACCTGGGGGTTGCAGACTCAGATGTTTACGGGTAACTTAGATAAGTGAGACTGTGAAAAGAGCCAGATGGGTTCTGGAAGAACACAAGGGGATGGGCTGATGCCACGTACTGCCATAAGAATATACAACCCTAGGTATTTTTACCACATGCAAATGAGGCAAAAATATAAACACAACCAAGTGTACCAGAGGGAGAGGAGTAAAATGGGGACAAAGTACACAGGGCTTCAACTGTATCTGTCATGGTTCATTTCCTTCTTTTTTTTCCCCCTTCCTTCCTTCCTTTCTTTCTTTCTTTTTTTTTTTTTTTTTTTTTGAGATAGGGTCTTGCTCTGTTGCCCAGGCTAGAGTGCAGTGGCATCATCATAGCTTACAGCAACCTCAAAGTCCTGGGCTCAAGTGATCCTCCTGCCTCAGCCTCCCGAGTAGCTGGGACCAGGCATGCATTACCACATCTGTTTAACTTTTCTGTTTTTTTGTAGAGAAAGGGTCTCACTATGTTGCTCAACTCCTGGCCTCCCAAAGTGCTGTGATTATAGGTGTGAGCCACCACACCTGGCCAGTCCTGGTCCTTTTCTTAAAGATAAACATCAAAAGCAGATGTGACAAAAGTTAAGCTTCAACAAAAGTGAATGGTGAATACACATTTTAAAAATATTACTCTTTACATGTTTCTGTTTTCCTAAAATATTTCATAATAAGAAGTAAAGTGGCACAGGTAAAGTGCTTCCCTGCCCTATTCCTCAGGGGCCAACAGAATAACTGAAAAGCCTTAAACACATTATAAACAAATACCTTCTGTCTCTACAGCTCCTTGGGTCTGGGTAAGCTGCACTTTTATAATATCAACTCCTTCTTGTTGTCAGGGCTGTCTGATTATCGTGTAACCAGAATGCCCATGTAGAAATGCTGGGTGCTCACAGTGTGACGGGTGAAGAAAGGGGCAGGTACAGACACGGGGCAGGAAAGACTGGGAGTGTAGGAGGGAAGAAAGAAATAAATCTGGACTGGGGACCATGGGGTGGGACACTTAAGTAAGGAAAAGGACTGGGACATTAGCCCAACACTGGACCTGTTGGCAGGAAACCTTAAGGCCATAAACACTGAATTATTCAGTTTTGGGGTTGTGCCTGTGCCCTCCAGTCATCCCCAAACCTGTAGGACAGGTCCAGCAATTCACGGGATTTTCCTCAGCAGAGCCAAGGTAAGTTTCAGATCCCAGGGAGAGATACCTGGGGTTTCTCAGGAGAGCTCCCACTGGGCCAGCAGTCGGTCCGCAGCCATCCATGCCAGGGGGCCAGGCAGCTGACTCTGGCAGGTCCTCTCGCCCGCCTGCCCCTCTACCGCTCTGCGCAGCTGGCCTGGGGAGATTGCATGGCCTGGATGTCCGAGGGATCACTCACTACCAGCTGTCCTGCAGGGCCAGCAAAGCCTGGGTGCTTCCCAGGGCACTGTCTCTGCTGGGATCAGACCTGCCACTGGCTGCGGAGGCTGGGAAGAATGCCCTTCTTCCTTTCCCAACACACAGCCTACTCACACCTACTCCCTCTTACAGAATTGTCATTCTAGACATGGAATAATCTGCGACAGAAAGAAATCTTTTTTAAAAAACTAAAAGTCAAGGCTATTAAATAATCCCTCACCTAAGGGGGAGGAAGCCAGATGAAGGGTGAGAATCGGAGGCCTTTGCTGAGGCACCTCTCAGGTCTGCTGTACTGTCACCATGGTCACCCAATTGCCAGCGTTCTGGAGCCAGATTAGAGTTCTGGAGCCAGATTAGCCGTGGGCTCCCCTCTGTCCCGTAGAGGAGTCTGAGGCGTGGCTGATGACTCAGAAGTTGCATCTTGCGCTGCTCACTGGGCGCCATTTTCCCCAGCTGTCTCTCTTGGCCCGCTGGAGAAGTCATAAAGGCTGTTCAGATTAATGGAAAAATTGATACTGTTCCGAGAGGCCAGATAAATGGATATTAAAATGTGATTCTTCCTTAGACTTTTTCATTCTTGCTGAGCCTGTTTCTCAGTTATCCCGTCAGGAAAGTTGGGGTATAACGTCTGCCTACAGAAGAGCTTTGTAGGAATTATCGAGATGAATACACAGCATCAATATTAGAACTAATACAAGGTTTTTATTTATTTAGTCCCTATCTGCTTCCAAAAGGGATTTGAGGGGATTAATAGAGAAGAAATAATGTGATAAAATGTCCCTCTTTGTAGCTTAAAAGTATCTAACTGAAGCGGCTTTTTCCCGTTCCAATGCAAATGTGTGTACTTTCCATCTTCCAGAATCGCTTACCAGCTTCGCCAGCCAAGGTTTTGAAGTATAATAACTCAGCTTTAGATTTATATACCAAAAATTTGTAGTTCAGGAATTTTGAGGGGTAAATAAATGGGTCAGTTCAGTCCCTTAAACAAAAGAACAATGAATATCACTCCTCCCCACTCAGACCATGGGTTATACAGAGGCAGCAGTTCCATTTAGTTACCAGTGTTACAACATGTGGACAGAACAGAAGACCCAGGAAAATGTATCTTTAAATACCTCACGATTTGTGACGAGGCCAGTCCTTGTCCCAGGAACCATAAAAAGGGAGTACAAGGGCTGTCAGAATTAGTTGGGAGTATGTTGAAATCATCACAGAATGGGTCTTAGCAGACCTCTGTGCTCACAGATATGATTTGCTTTGGCAGGAGATTCCTTCTAGAACATTTATTCACTCTGTGTGTGTGTCTGTGTGTAAAGAGAGTTTAAAATTTGTTTCTCTAGCCCCTATTTTTATAAGGCTATTCTCTTGCCCACTATAGTATTTCTCAGGAGCCATAGCACTGATGCGCTCTGTAAAGCCCTTTGGAAAGAGATGCTGATGTCTCTACGGCCCCAGGATACATCCCTGAAAGAGTCAGTGTTGTTTTGTGTTCTGTGGCCAGGCCAGTGTTTTTCAGAGTGTGGTCTGTGGACCATCTTCATCAGAGTCACCTGGGATTTTCTTTTTAAGCACTATCTGGGTCCAGGCCTCAGACTTGCTAAATAAAAAACTGTGGGCAAAGCCCAGGAAGCTGCATGGTGACATGCTCCACATGTGATTCTTACGGCCTTGAAAGTCCTCTTAAACAACTAACCTGCCACTAAGCTCTGCTGTGGCCTTGCCTCTGGCCCCATTCAACTGCCTTTCTAGTGGGTGCCTTGAGGCCCTCAACTCAGAGGAGGTTGTGGGGCTGTGGGGTGTTATGGAGCCCACAGACAAGCCTTAGAGCCCTTTCTTGACCCAGTGCCACATGTGTGCATCTTATATATTTGAGAATAAGCATTTGGTTTCAATGGAACAAAAGGTTTGCTATTTAAAAAAAAAAGTTGAAAGCCACTGTCTTTGATTATCACAGAGTTGTTAAATGGTTTTAACATTTAAGGCCGGGTGTGGTGGCTCACGCCTATAATCCTAGCACTCTGGGAGGTGGAGGCGGACGGATCACTCAAGGTCAGGAGTTCGAAACCAGCCTGAGAAAGAACAAGACCCCGTCTCTACTATAAATAGAAAGAAATTAATTGGCCCACTAAAAATATATAGAAAAAAGTTAGCCAGGCATGGTGGCACATACTTGTAGTCTCAGCTACTCGGGAGGCTGAGGCAGAAGGATCACTTGAACCCAGGAGTTTGAGGTTGCTGTGAGCTAGGCTGACGCCACGGCACTCTAGCCCAGGCGACAGAGTGAGACTCTGTCTCAAACAACAACAAAAAAATGGTTTTAACATTTAATAGCCAACCTAGGGGTTCCACACTCAAATGTTTACAGGTAACTTAGATAAGTGAGACAGTGAAGAGAGCCAGGTGGGTGCTGAGAGAACTCAAGGGGATGTGCTGAAGTCACTTTTATAGCCATAAAAAATGTAATCCTGGTATGGCCAGATCTGACTTTTTGAGAGAAGCTGGAGATGGGACTACAGGTGTGTGCCACCATGTCTAGCTAATTTAAAAAAAATTGGGGGGGAGCTGGGTGTGGTGGCTCACGCCTGTAATCCTAGCACTCTGGGAGGCCAAGGTGGGAGGCTTCCTTGAGCTCAGAAGTTTGATACTAGCCTGAGCAAGAGCCGGACCCCATCTCACTAAAAACAGAAAAAAATTAGCTGGGCATGGTGGTACACGCCTGTAGTCCCAGCTACTTTGGAGGCTGAGGCAGAATTGCTTGAGCCCTGGAGTTTGAGGTTGATATGAATTAGGCTGATACTACGACACTCTAGCCCAGGCAACAAAGCAAGACTTTGTCTCAAAAATAAAAAAAATTTTTTTTTGTAGAGATGGGGGTCTCGCTATGTTGCTCAGGCTGCTCTTGAACTCCTGACCTCAAATGATCCTCCCACCTCGGCCTCCCAAAGTGCTGGGATTATAGACATGAGAAACCACACCTGGCAGGACACTCTTCAGACAAATAGTTGGCAACCTCTGGTTTAAACCCATTCTTTCTGTAGGTGAATTCTAAGTAGTATGACAATGTAATCTATCATCTAAGCCAGGTCACTGGAGAGAAAGTGAAAGGAGGCTGTATTGCTAGTTATGCTGGGACAACCGGTGAACATTAGACTCTCACAGGGAAACTGGTCTTCCTGGTCCTACATGCCATCTTTGTATAGGAAAAAACCAACAAGCTGCTTATATCTGTGCACTGCCAAGTGCCAGGTCATGCACATGTGCTTCGTATGGAGCCTCTCGGGTAATCTTCACAGCACCCTAGGAGGTGGATGCTGTCATTACTTTTTTTTTTTTTTTTTTTTTTACTAGTAAGGACACAAAGGCACAGAGAAGTGAAGAAATTTATCTAAAGCCACACCATGGTGGAGTTAGGTTCCAGTGCCTTAGCTGTTACCTGTACCATTCTCTCCCATGGGTGCAAGGCAGTGGTAAGAATGCTGAACCTTCTTTTCAAAGGGATAGTTGAGGCCCAGGATGGCATGGCTCTCGGCTCAGGCAGCTGCCCAGCGCGGCAGGGACTACGCGGGGAGCACAGAGAGCACCCGTTGCTCCTGCCACCGTGAGGCTGATATTTCACAGTGTCACTGTGTGTTACAAGGAGCTGCGGGCATGGGAGCTGAATACCAGATTGGTGCCAAGTGCATTTCATCTGGTTGCTGCAGCCAGGTCTTACTTACGTGGCACCTAAACCTGACACCTCCTTGGCTGGCCTGTCACCCCAAACCCACACACCCTCAGGACAGCTGAGGACACGGTCTGAGAGGGGGAACAGGACCCAAATAAAGGGTAGCTCACCCACAGCACCAGCTTTTCAGAGCTCCATGTGTGGCTCTTTAAGCAAGTGTGAAGGAGAAAGATCTGCCCTCCTGAAAATGTTGATGCTGGGCCTAAAAATGACATTTCAGCATAGGACACTCCCGGGAGTACTCCAGCAGCAATAGAGGAGATTTATTTTCCTAAAGACAAAGGGAAACATGATGTTAAAAATACTCTTTTCAAACAAGGACAGCAGAATGTTGATAATTACTGGAGCACAGTAGCAGATACATGGATGGTCATGGTACTTTTCTCTTTATAAAAAGTTCAAGATGTTTGTTCAACATTCCAAAACTAGTTTTAGAGAAATAAAGAGTACTCCAGCATAAAAGTGAATGGGAAGTGCTTTGAGTGTGCAGTGTCCTTGCCAAGCAGATGGAAGGACTGGGAGGGTCCAGCAAGGAGGCCACCTGGCAGCGACAGAGACCCCAGCTCTGAAGGGGGCCTTGCCTTTCCATCCACCTTGGTAGTAGCATGGCTTGGAGGGTTGGCTCATAACATCCTGAGGGGAGAAATGCTCGCTGTGTTGTCAATAACAGAGTGATTTCTGGCTCTGACCAGTGTCGTTGACCACTCTTGACCCAAGAGGAAGTGCCCATCTGGGAGGTAAGACTCAAATTTCGTCTTCACTCTACCTTGGTCTCCATCCACAGAGCAGCAAGACAAGTTTTTCCATCAGTAGAAGTTAAAGAACACCACATGATTATTGCCGATTCAAATGAAATATAAATTATCACTTCCTATGGAAATCCTATGCTTTCTTCTGAGCTACAGCTGTTACATCTATATGGTTCAGCTGAAGGTCAGTCTAGGAAACTTGTGGAGAGTCCAAGACCTTACCATTCTACATTTCATTTCATTTTATTTATTTATTTATTTAGACACAGAGTCTCACTCTGTTGCCCAGGCTAGAGTGCCATGGCGTCAGCCTAGCTCACAGCAACCTCAAACTCCTGGGCTCAAGCAATCCTTCTGCCTCAGCCTCCCGAGTGGCTGGGACTACAGGCATGTGCCACCATGCCTGGCTAATTTTTTCTATATATTTTTAGTTGGCCAATTAATTTCTTTCTATTTTTAGTAGAGATGGGGTCTCGCTCTTGCTCAGGCTGGTTTTGAACTCCTGACCTTTGAGCGATCCGCCCATCTCGGCCTCCCAGAGTGCTAGGATTACAGGCTTGAGCCACCACGCCTGGCCTGGATTGCTAGCTTTTGAGACCAAAAGTTCAGCTATTGGATATCTGAGTGTACTTGTTCATGGTAATTCCAGCCTTCTATTAATATTTTTTTCCTGAATTACCTTGTTCTGCAGAACACATTGGCACAGTATGTTATGGAACAAACAGATCAACAACTTGTGTGGTTTTTTTCTCCCTAATATTGTAAAAAATGTTGTTCTGGAAGGATCTGATGATTCTGGAATCCTGAACTATGGGTCTGAAATAAAAGATGAACTTGTGAATGCAGAGTACAATGATGGTTACCAGAGGCTGGGAATAGTAGCAGAGAGGAGGGAATAAAGTGGGGATGGTTAATGGATGCAACAGTGTAGTTAGATAGAATGAACAATATTTGATAGCACAACAAAATGACAATAACCAACAATAAGTTAGGGTATACTTTAAAATAACTAAAAGAATGGAATTAGAATGTTCCTAATACAAAAAAATGTTAAAGGCTTGAGGTGATGGATACCCCAGTTACCCTGACTTTATTAATTTACACTATATTGCCTGTATCAAAACATCACATGTACCCTATAAAGATATACAACTATTATGTATCCATGATAATTAAAAATTAAAAACTTAAAAAAAAAGATGAGCTTGACTGATGTCCCTCTTTTGCTGATGGATAGGGTAATCTACAATGGGAGAATTTCTGTTTGCTTTTCCTTTTTGGAAAATAATGAGGATTCTGCTTTCAGTGGGTACTTTAGTAGGTAGGTTTCTGCATAGATGGAAAAGCAAACAGTTGATCATTCTTAATCCCCAGTAGGTCAGATCATGTCAGTGTTTCCAGAATACGCCCAGAATGGTAAAAGTTGGCTTTAAACTGAGCTTTTGCTAAGAAGCAGCCAGTCCTGAAAAGGATTTATTTATTTATTTTGGCCTTGGTAATGTCTAAATGATGATAAGTACAAGTCTCTCTTAGCTCTCTGGAGTGGATCCCACATAAATTGGTTGTGACCCTTAGAATCTAGAAACTCCAATATATTATAGTTGGAGAAGAATATTTTGTGGGGGAAATCTAATGTAACAAGTGAAAATACAAAATTTTAAGTGTTCAGAAGTGTATATAATTTGCTGCTTTTGTTCATAAGTGTTTTTAATACTTCTGGTACAGAGCCTAACTGCCTCTTTTCCTGGGGAGATTTGGTTTCAGTTTCTTGGGTGAGTGTGCATTTTATAAGATTTTTAAGAAAGGAAATTAAACATTAAAAGACTTTAAGTACTTTTCTTTTTATATAATGTCACTAAGAAAGGCCAGGAAAATTGGGGTTGGGTTTTTTATTTATTTATTTAATAGATATAATCTATTTTCCACCATTTTGTTTGTTATGGCTGGTACCAGAGTACTTTTAAAAGTTAACATTTATTTTGATTTTGTTTTATTTGAGCAGATGTGCATAATAAATTAACCTATCTCTATTCTTCATTGTGGGCTGGGACAATATTTAATGTCTAGGTTTTGGGCATTTGACATACAAGTGATTTAGTTTAATTTAACATAGTTTGATGTTCTCCACTTGTATAATGTTTAGCATGTAAATAATATTAAATAGATAAAATGTGGCCTGCTGGGGCTAATGCTCACTGTGAGCATTAATATAGGTATATGGCATGATTGGCCACATTAACCACTGTGGGTCTGGGTTTCCTCTCCTGTAAAGTGAGTAGTTTAGGGTAAATGGTAGATCTGAATTTGAAAATCCCATGAGTCAATAGGCATCTAATTGATTCTTTCTCCTCTCTTTTTTTCTCTTTTTTATGTAGGAAAAGAGGATGCTGGTGCACCAGTTAAAAAAGATGAGAGCACCTCCATGTCACAAGACATAAGAGCTTTATCAGAGAAATCCCTGCAAAGATCAGCAAAGGTCATTGCCTACAGATTTTCTCCACTTGTCCAAATGGCTGTCATCTCAGCTACTTGTCCAGGGTCTCTCATGTGACTCAGTCAGGACTATAGTTGGTCAGTTAATCAGAAAAGTCAGTGGAACCATGGGAACATGAAACGTGAATTTAAAAATAACTTTAAATATAAATATGTATCTGTGTGCCTGCCTTTGGATAAAGGATCAAGGCCTTTTCTTTGAGTATGGGTATGTTGATTGGAATTCCACATCATCTTTCTTGCTTATCCACACTTGTAATGTGGCGTTCGTGACTTCCAGTTTGGTTATTTATAGTGGAGTGAGAATTTAGACACTGGAGAAGCAATGTGAATATAGACTCCCTCTGGATTTTTACAGGTTTCACTCAAATTTTTTTTATTATTGTCATGCCCATACCTAATGAAAAAATACATTTGTAATAAGTCTTTTTTGGTTGTTCTGTAATATTCAACTTAGTTATAGAAACAGCAGTTGTTTTATATTCCTGTTTCTTTTTTTGCATAACTTAATTTTATTCTTTATATATGTTAGTGGCATATTCAGATTTGGAATCAAACACAGTTGACTCAAGCTGTGCAAATATGCAGATGTGGGATCCAACACAGCTGACTCGTGGTGGCAGAAGTGGTGCAAGGGCAAAGGCATAACACCATGAGGCTTTTCTTGTACCAGGGGCAGCTACCAGCGTGTTTCACTTGGGAATGCACTGTGCTCACTCCATCTAGCCAGTTGGTTAAGAGTGTCTCTCTCCTCTATATCAACATGAGGAATTTTAGAATTATACTCTCTCTATATATATTACTCCCATTGCTCACCCAATTGTCCAGATCTTTATTTCAATAAGCATTTTGAGTACTAACCATGCACTAGGCAGCATGCTAGGTGTGGAAGATCATAATGAATGGAAAGCCTGGGGGCTGGGGCTGGCTCACAGACCTGTTTTATTTGACCTGTGCAGTATTTAAAAATTTTAATTCATAGCTTACATTTTAAAAAGGAGGGGGGAATGTTCACATTAAATATTAGACTTCTGGCTTCTCTTGTCAAAACAAAATATCCGGCAACACTGTCTGAACCACATTCCTAAATGGCTTTAGTCAGAGCTGAGTAGAGGCAACCCTCTGTTGATGGAACGTGTGTTCTGTAATTTGCTACTGCCCTCCAACTGTGCCCTTCCTCTCTCCTCTCCCCTCTCCCTTCCTTCCTTCCTTCTCTCCCCTCCCCCCTTTCCCTTCACTTTTGGATAGTGTTTCTTAATGAATTCAGCCTAAAATTACAAGGCAAAAAAGTACTCGCATGGTAACTTATGCTGTGGTAGAGTCATTTCCATGATAACTAATATTGTATGAATCACAAGTAATACAGTAATGTCAACCTGCTTTGTACACTTCCTGTGCTGTCAAAAATGAAGACAAGAAGCAAGGATTCCTGGTTCACACAGAATGGCATAGACTTGTTTCTTTTTGCTCCTCCTAGTAAGTATAGCTAGAAACCCTGGAAAACACATGAGGCAACCAAAGGAAAATTCTGAAAAGTGAAAAAAGGAAGACAAACTAGTTAGAGACCCCAGAACTAGAGAAAAAAACACAGTGGCAGGGACAACCCTCATCAACAGAAGGTGACCCAGGCCCAGTGTTTCTGAATCCTAACCTAGCAGTAGAAGGTTACCCCAGATAGACTCATTCCTCACTCAGGTCTAACAGAAATCCCTCCAGCAACACCATGCAATGTAGGCAGCATCTGTAAGGGGAGTTGACTGGGAGCCCACATGACAGTAAGTGGCCAGGAGAAGGGCTCTCCTTTCCCCTAGGTCTGAGACTTCTCTCTCCTACTGAGAGATACCATGTATCTGTGGCTTCAATCAGGAGGATCCCACCAGAAGAAGTAGCCCAGCCCAGGAAGCCTCTTTGTCCCTATGGGCCTGACACTCTCATCTCCTACCTGGTGGCAGCACTGGACAGCTTGAGGTCACCAGTAACAAGTATCTCAGTTTGGGAAAACCCTTTGTCCTCACAGGCATGAGTCTCCCCTCCTTCACCCAGAGATACTGGATAGCCTGGTGGCATTAGCAAGGAAGATCCCGCCATAATGGGTGTGTGGGCCAGGAAGCCTCTTTATCTCTGTGTGCTGGAGACTTCCCTCTCCCAGTGAAAGACACTGGGAAGCCAGGTAGCACCAGTAAAGAGATCCTGCCACAACAAGAAACCCGAGAGGGGAAGCCTCTTTGTCCCTGCAGGCAGGAGATTCCCATTTCATACTCAGACAGACCAGGTGGCTTGGTCTGGGGAAATTCCTTCCACCCCCACGGGGAATAACAGTGGAGACCAGTGGGAGCCCCAGAGGCACCATATGAACCAAACATAGCAAAATAGCACTGTAAAGACTCTGTAAGTGAAATTGTCACTGTCACTACAGCCCGCAAAAGTAAGCCAGGACCTGTATGCTAAACGTAAACAGGGTGACTGCCTTCGAAAATGAAAAGATTTAAAGGAAGCCCAGAGTCTCTTAACATGATAGCCAAAAGATCCAGGATATAATTGAAAACTGTCTGTCATACCAAGAACCAGGAAAATCACAGTTTGAGAAAAGATAGTCAACTGATGCCAGTGTCGAGCTATTGCAGTTATCTGACAGTGATTTTAAAATAGCCATCATAAAAGTTCTTCAGTAAGCAATTAAAAATTCCCTTGAAACATTGAGAGGATGCAAAATGTCAGCAAAGAAATCACAAGTTCTGAGAACAAACCAAATGGAAATTATAGAACTGAAAAATATAGTAACAAATAAAATATTTGCTGGATGGGCTGAGTAGTAGAGTAGAGATGACACAGCATAGAATCAGTGAAGCTGAGGACAGATCCATAGAATTCACCCAATCTGAACAAAAGAAGATAGACAAAAAAAAAAAAAAAAAAAAATCAACAAAGCCTCAGGAAGCTATGGGACAATAACAAAGATTCAACATTTCAGATAACTGGAGTCCCAGAAGGCGAGCGTCATGAGTGGGAATAAAAGAAAAGATTGTGCTGAGTGGGGACAGGTAAAAAGATATCTTCAGAGATTTTGAGGTTCTAGCAAAAGTTATATAACGTTAATGTATACTGGGATCTGTACAATTGTAATTTCTTCTTTGCTGATCAACTCTATAGCGTGTGTTTAAGGTTAGAGAATACCAGTGGCTGGATTGAGGACTGTTAGGGTGGGTGTAGTGGAAGGACCAGAAGGGTGGACATCCTAGGTAAGAGGACTTTAAGTGATGAAACATGGTTGCTCTGGGAGGGAGGAAAGGACCCAAGGCTTACGTGTAGCTAACAGACTTAGAGAACAGGCAAGGTGCTAGAAGTCTTGATGTGGTGAAAAAGCCTGTGGAGTGCAGCGTGGGAGAGCAAGAGAGCTGCATGATGGATTAGTCTGGGAGTAGGTGTCAGGATTGGACTAGTTCCAGATGATGCTGAAGTGTGGTCATGAGGGTGAGTTGCCGAAATTGAATGGAACTGAAGGCTACTGGTGTGGAAGAGATATGGGAACTGTGAGGACAAGGTGTTGGCTGAATCATCACCTGGAGGAGAGTGGGAGAGGCAGACTGTAAGGCAGGTGTTGCAGGGTGACCAGGCAGTGAGTGGATGGCAGCAACAAGAAAGGCACTGCCTGAACCAGGAGAGGGTGCAGATACATTCATGAGAGAAGAGCAAAGGTCCCGACGTGGCAGTGCAGCATAGGAAAACGTGGACACCTCCTCAGAGGCTGTGTGCAGGAGAAGGAGCAGCCCCTGCCCAAAGTCGCTGGGGCAGACAGTCCTTAGGATAAACAAGTACATGCAAGGAGGGGGCCCGAGTATTCTGGAAAAGAGGCACAGCCGATTGTTCACAGTAGAAAGATGTTTCCCAAGGAGGAAGGAAGAGTAAGGAGTTAGAAAGTAGAGCAGATAGGCTGGTCCCAAGGTAGTGAGTTATCTCAGTTGATTGTTCACAGTCAGTTACAGATTGAACCCCTTATTCTGTTCCTTTGTCTCCTTCTCACTACTGCACTTGACTAGTCTTAAAAAATAAAAAAAGAAAGTAGAGCATATAGTGGGACTAAGAAGACAGGTGCCCTTTCCTGTGGGGTAGTGGCTGGGAGCGACTAGGGGAGAGGTGTGGTGCCCTCCACTGGTTTGGAGGTTCTCTGCAGATAGGCCGAAACCCCACGTGGTGTCAGAGACATGAATGAGAGCAGCAGCCAGCTCAACAGCAGTCTGAATTTTTGCTCAGAGATCTAGCAGAATGATGGCAAGTAATTCCAACAAAGGGATGAAACTGCAGTCTGTCTACAGTGGGAAAAGGCGACCGTTCAGGAAGAATGCCTTTCCAGGGTGGGTGAAGGAGAAGATTCACTTTCTTGGAAAATGCTTCTCTGTTGGTGGAAATGGCGTGTGCGTGTAGTGGAGTGGCGGTCTGAATCTTCACCTACTAAAATGAGAGCTCCGGTTCAATCTTGGAAAGAAGGAAGATTAAATATTTCTCCTTTCAGCTGTTGAAGGCATAATTAAGAGCAGTAAATTATGTTTAATGACTTTTTTTTTTTTTAAAAAAAAGCAACTACTGTGATGTTCATATGAGATACTGGTGTTGTTCATGTGAGAAAAATGTAATGTGGAAAAAATGTGTGGAGCTATACTTCCCTGCTGAAATCCCGCATATCTTCATAAGCACTTTCATCTGATTCATCCATGTATTGCATAGTTTTTCTTGGATACGCATGCTTACTCTAGACACTTGTCGCAACCTCTAAGCATAGATTACGTAGTCACAGATTATCACCGAGAGGCACCTCATTTTGATGTAGAAAAACTGCTGGATCGAGCTAGTTGATCAAATATAATAATGTCCTGCTGACTTTTCCCAACTGTTATCCAGTTCTACAGCTAAACAATATTGACTGTATCTTTGGTGTTTTCAGGTGGTTTACATCTTGGAGAAAAAACATTCTCGAGCAGCAACTGGCTTCCTCAAACTCTTGACTGATAAGAACAGCGAACTATTTAGGAAATATGCCCTGTTTTCTCCCTCAGACCACCGAGTGCCTAGAATTTATGTGCCTCTCAAGGACTGTCCCCAGGACTTTGTGACACGGCCTAAAGATTATGCCAATACACTGTTCATCTGCCGCATCGTGGACTGGAAGGAGGACAGCAATTTTGCCCTGGGGTAGGTGATCTCTGGTAGGAAAAGCCACAGGTCACAGGTAGAACTCAGTTTAAGTGGCTGTTAGGTAAACTTTTTGTGTATTTTAATTATTATTTCTTTATTAAGGCATGGTGCATGGTACATGCTATAGTTTGGTTCTGATTCTTTAGAAATTGCCCTTAGCTGCTGCCTCAACTGGTTGTCTGTATGTTCCTTGAATTACCAGGCAATCACCTTGTTTTTGTTTTTTGGCATGAAATATAAGCACATTCTGAGCCTCTACTTATGTTATGTCATGCATCTGTTTGTGCTTGAGTACTACAGAGAGTTCATTGCCCCAATCTGTCCTCTCCTTTTAGACACTACTGTTAAAATACGCAAAGTCCAGGCATATTCAGGGGACTCCAGAGTCCTTTGCTTTAAAATGTGAATATGAAAGCATGTTTGAATGATGTGCTTTTTTGGTATTGATCTTTAAAGGTTTCACCTATGGCATTAAAAACTAAATTACCCTACTGTAAGCAGGAAAAGGGTACCATGTTTTTCTGGAAGCTGTCAGAAATCAATCTAAATTAAGTATGTATGATATGATCCCAGAGCATCATGGATGGCCACTTCATTTTGAACTGAAGAAAGTGCTGGACTCAGGTGTTTGATCAAATGTGATGCCTATTTTCTTCTTAAAACTGGTATTCATTTTGAAAGAAAAACCATATTAACTTTTAGCTGAGTCTTTAGGCCTTTATTATAGATGGTATCTGGTTTATGCTTCACAAAAAATGAATATAAAGGCATATAATCTAGAAAAGAGCCTGTTCTGATATTTACTTTTAGTCTAGTTTAGTGACTTGCTTGTTGGCCATCTAACTTGTACAGGATGCACCCACTTGGTCTGTGGTTATGACAACCAACAGTGAATGAATGGCCACAATGTGCTGCTGCTTTTATCAGGTTTATTTTATGCTTAGCTTCTTATGCCTAGCAAAGTAAGCCAAGTCAAATCTGTGTGTCATACTAACGCAATTTCAGAAACAGTACCCTGTGCCACTGTTTTGGTTATATGAAGATCAGTGTGATTTATATGATCTCAGAGTCACTTAGGAATAGTTGCACTTTCTTTTTTGCTCTCAAGTGGTATGATTGTAGAATCATCATTTTAAAGCTTAACTCAATATCCAGAAGTGATGTCAGCCCTTTGAGCCCTAAATAGTCCTTCTCACAAGTTTGCCAGTTTCTCACCCTCCAATCAAAACGTCGAGTAATGGCTGTGCCACCTGGCCCCTGTTGATTGTGCTGCCACAGTCTGTTTGGCAGTGAAAAGGGAAGACTTCACATCAAACCAGGAAATCCAGCCTTGTCTTTTATCTGCCTTTCCGCTATATCCCATTGTGCGTACTTGATTGGACTACTTCCTTAGTTTTCAGGTTGTAAGGATGTGGTCAGGAAATCTTCATGGTATGAATTTCTTTTATTACTTGAATGGCTTGATAAGTTTTTGTTTTATTTTTTAATAGCTTAGCCACTACTCCATCAGGAACCTTTTTCTTGAGAGTAAAGTACAACAGCATCCAAAAAGGGAGTCAGGCCTTTGCAGCATCGAGCACATTTGCTAGATCTAAAGAAAGAATATTTAAAAATGCTAATCATATATGAATCATGTAATTTTCAAAATAATAAATTGGAAGACAATTATATTTAGATGGAAAATTATGCTTTTTGTTCACCTTCTTGATATGAAGACATTAAAATGGTCTTTTATAGAAACATGTTCTTTGAAATCTTTGTATAAAAGAAAATTTATTTTAAGAAATAAAACGTGGCAAGTTTTCATGATGAAGCTCTCAGATAACGCCTCTCGCATGAGGGGTCAGGGCTGCAGCAGTTGAGCATGTTGGTGGTTGCTTTGCTGCCTTGCCGTTTTGTGCTGGCTATCCGTTATGATCTTTAGGAGCTGAGGTCACTGGTTCTCAACATGCTGTGCTGTGACTGCCTAGGTGTCCTCCCTTTGCCAGATTTTGATCAGGAGCTCCCGGGAAGAGGGTACCTGCTGTGGGCGTGAGTGTGTGTAGTTAGCTTCCATATAAACTATTCCTAAAAACTGGGTTTAGCTAAGGTGGCCTCTTTCTGAATTTCTTCTCAGCCCCTGCACTTCTACCCCTTAAAAGTATTGAACTTCCTCAGTGTATGTAATTGCTACTAATTATTCAAATCCAAAGTCATTTCCCTCTTCTGTAGTTAAAGTCACTTCATGAGACAAGTTTTGATCAACTGTGTACAAGGTACTATGTATGCTATATTATCTGAAAAATGCAAAGGTAAATGAGCTATGGTTTCTTTAAGGAAGTTATAATCTAATGCAGAAGGGCTTGTACATAAATGTCATAGGTATAATTTGATCCTAAAATGTGGAATCCCATTTGAGCTAATTTAAATAAAAGTGGGGATTAATATAAGAAACTGGTGGTTCTTCTGAAAACCAAAGCAGGAAATAGAGGCCTCATAAGAAACTCAGTACTAACCAGGCAGCAAAGGAACTGCACCTTCTCTCTCAGCCCCCCTGGCCAGCCCAGCCATCATGTGGTCTCTTTACCCTTTCTGTGTTACTCTGTTTCTCGCTCGCAGTAGCCTTCTACCTGCTCAACAGCAGACATGGTCCCAAAATGGCACTGCCAGTCCTCTGCAGGTCACATATCAAAGTCTAGACCACAATTTAGGATTTCTTTCTTTTCTGTTTTCTTTTCTTTTGTTATCTTCATTTGGTTGAAGCACGATATAGAATTTCTAGAGTAGAAAATATTACTGGTCTAGCTTGAGATAGGTATTTTCCTTGCTCAATAGTTTTAGCCAGAGGTAGGGGTTCAGGGTCCCACGACTCACCACCTAATTAGCAGGACTGTGGGACTCAACTCTCTGGGAAAGAGCATGAATAAAGTAGATGACTTGAATGGCCTGTCTCTTTGAGCTCTAACTATAGTACAAAATAGAATGTTGTAAGTTCTTCCATAGAAATAAGATAATTTGGGGGAAGTTTAGAGGAGATGGGTGAAGGGGGAAGTCCAGGACCATTTCTTGGAGAACAGAGGCCTCTTTGCTAAAAGATCACTCTGACTGAGTGCAGAGTGGATGGAAAGGGACATACCTGGCAGCAAGAAGTCATACTAGGCTATTGCAGTAAGATAAATGAGGTAAGAGAACTTGAAATAAAGAATTTCAATGAAGGAAACAAAAGGAGTGAAAACATTCAGGGGAGATTAAGAAGATAAATTCTCCCAGATGTGATGACCGATTAGAAATGGGGCATGAAGGAGAAGGATGGACTCTTGGATGAACTCTCAGGGCTCTGACTGGGGTGAGTGGGTAGACGCTGATGGCATTTCATCACAATTCACGGGAACAGCCTTCCCTCCTACTGTACCCTTGACTTATGCCTCAGTGCTTGCAGTTTCCCATGCTGCCTGTTCGGTCATAGCTCCAAACCTTTGTGCATTACACTTCCTTTCCCAGCAGTGGCTTTCTCCTCTCTCCAATGTTTGCTGGGTGAAGTACTCAACTTTTAAACTCAACTAAGTTGTCCCCTCGAAAGATGTTCCCTGAGTCACAGGCCTCCCTTCTGGTGCTCCCATAGCTTCTAATAATACCATTACTGTAGCTCTCATCTGTTTGGATTATAATTGCTTATTCAAGTATTTAGCTTGGCCTTGAGCTCCTTTAGGACGAGGATACTCAGTGAACATTTGCTGGCTGGTCAGATAAGTAGACGGAAATGAATTGATGACCCCAAGGTCTTGAACCAGCTTAAGTAGGAAGATGTTGCACCATAAATCAAGCTAGAAAACAGAAGGAGTAGTTTGGAACAGAAAATGATGAGAACCAAGGTTCTATGACTTAAAAATTAATGCTCGATAATAGCATACAACAAGTATATAAACTCAAGTGGAGAATGCCAAATTTAGAAGATACACATATTTTAAAAAAGGTTGAATAGAATGCACATATTAGTAGAATATATTATGTTAGTAGCTTTGGAAGGGTCCTTAAGACCCTTCCTTTGGCCTCTCCTTCATGGTAAACATTGCTTCTGTGGCACCCCAGTGGTGCTTTGGGGCCTCAGTTTAAGGGCAGCTCAGAGAGTATTACGGTATTGGAGACTTGCGGTTGTTAGAAAGTTATCTTCCATCTTGTCCTTACAATTGTCACGAGAGATCTGAGTCGAACCGCATTCACCTTTCTGTACATCATCACATCTACCACATTTTCATGAATCTTAGTTTTGTAATACTATAAAAAAACCATAGGTAGTCTGTTCTTAGTGAGCCCTTACTGGCTTTTAGGGATCACTGCTTTTTGTTATACATCACATCATACTTAGTACTTTTAATTTTCAGTACTAGACTCTTGTCCAGGATAATTAAAAAGCCACATTGGCTTCCTTGCTGGAATGATCTGCAATTATATAATCAGATTTACAGTTTTAAGAGCTTCCCAACCCTCTTAAATCATCTTTCCCTTTAGAAACTCTTGCAGTGGAATTCATGCCTATATTTTCTCAGATCTTTAGGAGATCTGCTATCCTAAAGTCTAGAGCTTACTGTCCCAGCTTTCCCTTCCAGGATGTCATGAGCATGGAGATATCATGGTCATTTTCTCCTAGATTTGTCTTGGTTTCTTCTTGAGTATTTAAGGATACATCTTGAAGAAAATGGAAAAATTTTACAGCAGCTACTGTGAGGAACATAATAGTGTTTCTTGGCAACACTGAAAGCTAACTGAAGATATAGGACATGAATTGACCTAGAGCAAGTTGACATTTATATTATTTTATCAAGCAAACTTTGGTGGCTTTGTGGGGTGGGAGGGGAGGAAAAATGAATAGGTCAGTGCAGGTATAGCAAGGCTGAGAAATTTTTGGTTGAACATGGGATTGCCTAGGCTTAATGGGAGGCTATGGAAATGAGAAACAGAGCATGGGTCACAGTACTGCTGGTTTTAATGAGTGTGGACAGCAGGTTCCATTGGAGTGAATGACTGGGCAAAGTGAAAGCAAAGGAAGGGAAATTCTGATTGCTGAGGCATGTGGTAGAGAAGGGAAGGATAGTGGGTGGGTAGGAGTCTGCACTGGGATGGTATCTCCTTTATCTCCTAGCTTGGTGGTTTATGGTTATTGTTGGATAGACAGAAATATTTGTTGACTGATGGAAACGAATACTTTTACTATTCCATTCAGTTTTGATAGATAAATTTCTTATGGGATAGGTAGGAATTGAGGAGGTGGTCACTAAATTACATTAAATACACTAAATTGTATTTAGTGGGAAAATGAAACAGTGACTAGACTGTTAGAACAAACAGTCATTGAGGCTAGGCTACAAGTTCAGCAAACTGAAAAATAACTATATCTAATCTTTTCTCCTGCACTAAGGAGTATTTCACTTTGTCCAGAGCATATTCCTTTTTTAAGGACTCTTCTGAGGGAGAGGCCGAGTTATATAACGTTATGAACTTGCATTACCAAACTTAGAGTTTGTAAGTCCTTTTCTGGGGGTATGACTGTAGCTGGCTAGTAGACAAAAAACAAATCAGGCTGAGGAGGGGGCTCTTTTTTTGTGACTGTTGGGCTCCACCTGGTGGCCTATAAGGATCGGCTTTGGAAAAACTACATCTTCAGTATTGAAGAGCATCCTGGTCAAAGCAGAGCAGAAGTTAGATTGGAGAAGAATGGTCCTGTTACGGGCTTAAGTTACCAAATTGTTTCTTTCCTCGAGGACCACTGTATGTAATCATTGACACCTCTTCCAAAGTCATTATCTTCATCTACAATTTCTAGTACACTTTCTTGAAAATATTATTTCAAAGTATTAGAGAACCTCAGATACCTTCTCGTGTGCTCATTAAATGCTTTCAGCCTCCTCTTTGCTCCCTTTGTATCACCACTAACTCACTTTTAAGCTTCCAGGCCTTTCCTCAGATCACTCGGTATCATTGAGCCTTACTTCTTTTCCCCATTCTTTTATCTGTTTTCACTGATAAAACACTTTTGCTAAAGTCTCCATTCCTTACTTGCTGCCTTCTGAGCCAGAAGAAAGGAAAATAACTTGTTCTCTCCTCCTGATTATAGAAAATAATACATAAACATGCAGCCAAAAACATTGGGTATTTGCCGAACTTCGTTTTCACTCTGTGCTGGTACTGAAGTTCTGGGCCCTGGGTATAGCTGATGATTACTTGTTCCTCACTTGTAGGTTCTCAGGGCTACGATACCATTATATCTGATTGCATGGAGTTTCCAACATGAACCAATATGCATGAGAACATTTATTTAAAAGCTGTAATGATAGTAGTAATCACTGCAAGAATGTGTAACTGTCTTCTGTGTATAGCCTAGTTTTAAGACCAAAAGTTTATAAGAATATTTAGCAGAGAAAAGATGATGAATGGCTGAGAACACTAATGTTGACTGTTAGGTGTTGCTGTTTTCTTTAAGGCAAAGAGGCCAGTTTGAAAGCCTTTCTTGTCATAATTTTTTCTATCTGTAACTGTTCTCTCCCCTCACTAAGTTTTTTATTGCGGGACAATAGATCTGATGCTCATTTATATAAAATGCTTATATACAACCCCCATCTACCAACATAGGAAGTTTGGAATGTTATTTCAGCGCTGTCTGATTAATTTTACAGTAGGACACATGTGTAGTGTCATTCATTATAAATGGGAACAGTATTCATGGAGGAGACTGGTGAGTGAGAAAAATTTGAAGTAGTGATCATTATAAATATCTCTAATGAAGAAAACTTTCTTTCTCATAACTTTATTGTTGTAATATCAAAATTAAGAAAAATTTTCAATTTTTATTTTTTTCAAAACATACATATTGATACTATTGTTAATATTGTTCAAACATATACTGTAGACAATGAAAATTTTCTAGAATGTTATCCCCAGAAATAATCACTGTTAAGGGTGTGGTATATATTTGACTAAAATATTGTTTATTAACTTTAATTACAAAGTATGTTTCATAGACAAAAGAATATATGTATTAAGAACACCTGTATAATTTTTGAAACCTTGTATTAAAGCCAACCCATGAACTCACCGACTAGATTAAGAAATACAATATCATCAATACTGTTAAGGCGCCATGTCTGTTTCCCTCTATCGTAACCCCTAATTTTTTCCCTAGAGATAACCATTGTCTCAAACATGCTAATCAAAATGTGCTTTTTAATAACTCCCTGGCCAGGCACAGAGGCTCACACCTGTAATCCTAGCATTTTGGGAGACTGAGGCAGATGGATCACTTGAGGCCAGGAGTTCAAGACCAGCCTGGGTAACATAGTGAGACCCCATCTCTACAAAAACTAAAAAATGAAAAAATAATTTACCCGCATTCATATTGCTGAATAATGTTATTTAGTTTTATTTTTTAATCTTATAAAAAATACCATGCTACACATGTTCTTCTATGATTTGCATTTTTTCATTTAACCTGTGTTTCTAAAATATGCTTATTTACTTTGCTCATCTTAATGTATAATATTTCCATTCCCTTTAGTGCCCCATAATTTTATTTATCTATTAATGGACATTTGGGTTGAACCAAAATTATAAACATTGTTGCTACAAACTTTCCAGTGCTCACCACCTAAGCCTTTTCTAGACTCTACCTAAGAGTGAAATTACTAGATCACACATATGTGCATGTTTAACTTTATAACTTTGTAGCTAAACAATTTCCCAAAGTGGTTGTACCCCATTGGTAGTAGTGTAGGAGGTTCCATTGCTTCATATTGTTTTATTTTATTTTATTTTATTTTACTTTTTTTGAGACTGAGTCTCGCTCTGTCACTTTGTAGCTCACTGCGACTTCAAACTCCTGGGCCCAAGCTGTCTCTTGTCTCAGCCTCCCAAGTAGCTGGGACTGCAGGTGCGTGCTACCACGCCCAGCTAATTTTTCTATTTTTAGTAGAGACGGGGTCTCACCCTTGTGTAGGCTGGTCTCCAACTCCTGAACTCAAACAATTCTCTCACCTCGCCTCGGCCTCCCAGAGTGATAGGATTACAGGCGTGAGCCACCGCACCGGCCCATCGCTTCACATTCTTATCAATATTAGATTTTGATCGTCAGTTTTTGCCAGTTAGATGGGTATAAAATGATATCTTATTATGATTTTAATTTATTTTTTCCTAATTACTAATGAGATCGAGCATCTTTTCATATATTAATAGCCATATGTTTCTTCTTCTAGGAAATGTCTTCATCTCTTTACCCATTTTGTAACAGCTAATTTTTTGTCTAGATAATTTTGATTACAGAAATTGCGAAAATGGTACAGAGTTCCCATACACTCTTTAGCCAGCTTCTTATGTTAACATATTACATGACCATAGAATATTTATCAAAACTAAGAAATTAACCTCGGTAAAATACTATTATATAAGGTATAGGATTTACTCAGATCTTACCAATTTTTCCACTCACATTCTTTTTCTGTTCCAGAACCTGGTCCAGGATCTCACGTTGGCAGTTAGTTGTTATTTCACTATAGACTCCTTAGTCTGTGACAGTTTCTAGTCTTTACTTGTCTTTCATGAACTTGACCTTTTTAAAGCATACTGATCAGTGATTTTGTAGAATGTTTCTCAACTGCAGTCTGTCTAATGTTTTCTCATGATTAGATTGAGATCAGGCATTATGGGAAGTATACCACAGATGTGATATGCAGCTTATCAAGGGTCACATGATGTTAGTATGTCTTACTAGTGATGTTAACCTTGATCTCTTGACTAAGGAAGTATCTGCCAGGATTCCCAACTTGCTGTTTTTTCCTTATAATTATTATACTATATTTTAGGGAAGATTTGTTTGGGTCTATACAATTATTCCCTTTTTACTTAAACTTTTACCCACTCATTTTAGCATTCATTGGTGCTTTTATCCATTTTTAATTGGGTTGTTTGTCATTTGATTTTTTTGGAGTTAAAAAAATATATTCTGGAAAGTAATCTTTCTAGCAGTCACTGATATGGAAAATATCTTCTCCCCAGTTTATGAGTAGTCTTTTCTTACTATTAATGATATCTCCTGAAAAACAGGTGTTTGAAGTTACATTTTCTGACTTTTTGCTGCTGGTGTGTAGAATTACAATTAAGTTTTTATATATTCCTATATCTAGCCATCTTGCTATATCTCTTATTAATTTTAATACTTCAGATACAATTTCCTTTGGCTTTTCTATGTAGATAGTCACATTATTGGCAAGTAAGGACAGGGGTTTTTTTTCTGTTCTAATCCATGTAATTTTTATTTTTCTAATCTTCCTGAATAGGCAATTCACAATTAGAGAGGAGTTATTTTCCACACAGTAACTGAGAAAAGTTCAGTTTTGAATAAAAGCAGTGGCAGCAGGCATTTTTTTCTTGTTCCTGATTTTTTTTTGATGTATTAATATTAATAATTTTGCTAATGTGATGGCTGATTATTAAAGGACTCAAGAGTTTACTTAATACAGGTCTTTGGGTTTTGTCTGTTTGTTTTTACTATTCTCAGTTTTCCTTTACAGTTTCAAGGAAGAACTCAGTCTCAAAACATTAATTTGTTTATTCATATATTCATTAAACCAACTTGCTTTGGACACCTAAGATATGCAAGTCTCGGTGATATACAGAAATAAAGAAATGTTTATTCTTTTTATGGATGCACCTCTCCATCTATTGATAAGGAAGAGATGTACCTAAAGCACTATGACACAGTTAGAAAGTGGCACATGCTAGGAAGGAGATACAACTGAAGAAAAGTGACAGTACTGAAGAGGGAGATCCACTCTGGGGGACAGGGATAGCTTTGTGGCCTTGCTACTGTATTCCACACAGATGAAGTGAACGGGGTTATGTTGTGGGCCCAGTTCAACATGGATGTCATAAAGGGAGCACTTTTAAGATAGAAATGTATGGCTTAAGGAAGGGCCATTTATAATATTATTACGCTGTAGGACCAGCAGTACCATGTCAGCTTGTAGTAAATACCTGCAAGATACTTGTTGCTAGCAATCCTGAGATTTTATTTTTGGCAGTGAGAGCTTTACATTTTCTGTTACAGAGTAAAGGGAGGGAAAGGGAAGTTTGCTTCTCATGGATGGTATTTTAACATATTTTAGATTAGGATACTTTTAGCAACAGGTGATAGAAAACCCTGACCCAAAGTGACTTAAATAATAGGGGCATATATTATCTAACATAAATGGGAGTTCAGAGGCCGTGCAGCTACAAACCCAGTATAGTCGGTGACTTGATGTGTTATCAGGTTGCCCTTTGCTGTTCTTAGTAATCTAGCAGTGGTTTCTCTGTGGCCATGAAGGTGGCTGCCAGTATGGTTAGACTACCTACTTTTTCCATCACATCCAACACAAGGAGGGACATCCTCTCTGTCAACCGTGCTACTGACTATAGTCTCCAGAGGAGCCATGCACTGATTTTATTAGAATAAAAGCATTCTAATAGCATAGACAGAATAGTATCTGTCTCTGGAGTTGAAGGTGAGATGAGTTCCCTGTATGAAAAAGATTACGTTTCTTTTAGGGGGGATGAGGAAAGATATGAATGTTTGGTAGGAAACCAATTGGACACTACAGTTTTTATGATAGTATAATTATTTTTTCAATATTTTCAATAGAAAAAAACACAGTGTAATATTAAAAGAAGCTTAGAAAATGGAGAAGAAAATTCACTCATAATCCTTCCTTTCAAACAATTAACACCATTTGTAGGTATTCTCTTCGCTCTTCATAAATGTTTTTACGTAGTTATTAGGTTATTAAGTATGAAATGTCCGATTTCCTTAAGTACTAAGTTTGACAGTTGATGTCTCTGACATTTCACTTTGACACGTCTTATTTTATTTTTATTGTGAAGGTACATCCTCAGTCTTGCATATGCACATTTTGGCTTGTGATTATCTGTCAAAATTTTTTAAGAGCAATTTTTATGAAACCGTGGATAACTCAAAATTTGTGTTATTTTCAAATATGAGTTTGGTCGTGGAACCAGTGCTGTGCAGACGGCTGGAAATATCAATGAAGAGTTTGGGAAGGATGTGGCTAATGAAGGCACAGTACGTTGATGGTTTGAGAAGTCCCGTTCTGGTGATTGTAATCTTGAGGAAATGAGCCACGTGGGTGACCTGAGACCAAGGTGGATAATGATGAGCTGAAAGCTTTAGTGGAAGCGAATCCACCTCAACCTACACGTGAATTAGCAGCAAAGTTTGACATTGTTATTCCAACAGCATTGGACCATTTGAAACAAATCAGCAAGGTAAAGAAGCTGGTTAGATGGGTTCTGCATGAATTACACGAGCGTCAAAAGAGAAATCGTCTTGAAGCTTGCCTTTCTTTGCTGTCACGACATAAAGACAAACCATTTCTACACCATATTGTTACATGTAACGAAAAATGGATTCTTTTAGACAATCGCAAGCATTCGGCCCAGTGGTTGGATAAAGTGCTGAAACACAGTCCAAACTGTCCAAACACAGTCCAAAACTGAATATTCATCAAAAAAAACCTAATGGTGTCAGTTTGGTGGTTCAGTGCTGGTATTATCCACTGCAGCTTCATGAAACCTGGTCATTCGACTGTAGTGGATGTCTATTGTAACCAATTGGACAAAATGATGAGGATGCGAGATTGGTCGATAAGGACAGGCCAATTCTCTTGCAAGACAACACTCAACCACATGTTGTACAAACAACGCTGCTCAAACTACAGAAGCTGGACTCAAAAACTCTGTGTCATCCACCGTATTCACCGACCTTGCACCAACTGACTACCGCTTCTTCCAGACTTTGGACCACTTCTTGTAAGGAAAAATACTCAATTCTCAGCAAGCTGAGTAAAACACCTTTCACGGTTTCATCACCACTTGCTCTCCGCTTCTTCGCTGCTGGCATAAACAAGTTACCATTACTATGGTAACACTGTGTCGATTGTTTAGGTGCATCCTTTGATTAATTGTGCTGCTTCTTGTTTGAAATGCAATAAACTACACTTTTGATTCGAAATCAGACATTTCATATTAATGACCTAATAAATTATACTATATATAACATTTTGAAAATTCTTTTCCTGAAATGCCTAATAATCAATTGAACAAATATGCCATGATTTAGCTTATCATTTATCTATTGTTGGGCATCCAAATTACTTTTACTCCTTTTCAGCTCTAAGGTTTTCTAAAATAAACTTTATTTTTTACAATAGTTTTGGATTTACGTACAGAAAAAGTCAACATAGCACAGTTCTCATATGCCACCCACTCCCCCAGCCCTGGCCATTAGTCTCCCCTCTTATTAACATGTTAGTATGGTACATTTGTTACAATTAATAAACCGATATTGATACATTATTAATGGAAGCCCATACTTTATTCAAATTTCTTTCTTTTTAAAAACCTAATGTTCTTTTTCTGTTCCAGATTACCGTATTACATTTGCTTGCCTTGTCTTTAGGTTCCTTTTGGCTGTGAGAGTTGTTAAGTTTTTTTAAGAGACTGGGCCTCCCTCAAGCTTGGTCACCCAAGCTAGAGTGCAATGGCATGATCATAGCTCACTGCAGCCTCAAACTCATGGGCTCAAGCGATCCTCCCCACTCAGCCTCCTGAGCAGCTGGGATCATAGATGCGAGCCACCATGTCCATCTTCACTAAGTTATTTTTGGAGGACATATTTTAATGCAGAGTAGGCCGACATACGGTTTTTAGGAGGATCACGAGACATTTTGATGTACCGTTGAAACTTAATTGTTCTAAAGCAGCTATTGCCATCTTTTCAGACAGTGAATAGAAGACACAGAAACTACTTAGAAACATTTGAACTATATTACATGAAAGGAGAAATTATTTCATGGTTTTTTTTTTTTTTTTTTAGAGACAGAGTCTCTCTCTGTCACCTGGGCTAGAGTGCAGTGGTGTCATCATAGCTCACTGCAACCTCAAACTCCTGGGCTCAAGTGATCCTCCTGCCTCAGTCTCCTGAGTAGCTGGGACTACAGGCATGTGCCACCATGCCCAGCTGATTTTTCTATGTTTTGTAGATGTGGTTTTGCTATGTTGCTCAGGCTTCATGATTCATTTTAAATAAGAGTTACACTGAAATTAAATTCAAAATGTAAAAACAATCCTTCTGTAAGATAAATATACAATGTATAAGTCAGTTCCCTAGTAGAATTTGCCTCTGTTTAGATTCCACAGTATTCTGGTTTTTAGGGTGACAGCAGAGTTTCTGAGTAAGTAGACAGAAAAGGATTCTTTCTGGAGCATCTAAGGCCTCAAAAGCATGAACTCTTTCAGCATGCTGACCTGTTAGATTTTTATCATTGCAAGATATCCAATCCATGCTGCTGTCAAATATATCTCCAATGAAATTCTATTAAATATAATAAATTTATTTAAATAAGGCACTTGAGAAATATTCTGGGGAACTTAGTAAAATAAATGTTAAATTCTGCTATTGGGAAGTTGAAGTCATTGATCCCATTTGGAAACCATAACTAAAGTATAATTTTGTCTTTATGAGCCATGTTGTAACTTCAGGAAACAAATTGAGATTCTTTGAACTCAGACTATAACTTGTTGAAACCTTATGCCAGAACACAAAGCACCAAAAGAGACAAAAAAAATTTTTTTTCTCGTTAATTTCAGTAAAAATCTAATGACTGATATGACTTGTTCTGACATCTGAAATTAGGTCCATCACGTCACTTGCTTATTCTTGTCCTCCGTCTCCTTCTGCTTCCCACCACCACGTCTGTGGATGCAGCGATCAGCACCAGTCGTCTTTGTGGAGGAATTCCTCCATCTTTCGGTTTTGGTAGACCTTAGTTCATCAGGTCTAGCTAGCAGGTTTTTGTTGTTGTTGTTTTTTTTTTATTGGGGGAAAACTACAAAGCATTTACAGTACAGTGTTTACAGTCACAATTTGTAGTGAGCTGATTTCCCAAAATATATTACCACTCAAGTTGACTTATCTTGTTACATTCAAAAACCTGTATTACCTGAGTTCTTGCACT